>JAGDQP010003149.1:0-53750 GCA_022664845.1 Lepisma saccharinum
TCCCTGACTTTTCCAGGACTTTTTAGTGCTAAGCTGGATTCCCAGACTATTCCAGGTGAGTGGGAACCCTGAGTAAAAGGCACATCAAAGCATTTCTGCTGTTTTTTTTGGTTTTTTTTTTTTCGTTCAACTGTTTCCACGGACTTTCTCTTGTTTTAAAAGTATCGACAGTATTTACAATTTTTTTCATGCTTTTAGTCGAAATTAAATTCAGGGCGCGCTAAGGAGGGCTAACTCACCTATTTTTGATGAAGGCCTGGGGTCAACTCACCATTTTTTGTTGTGCCCACCCTCGACGCCATTAATCTTGCTTTTCTGCGAAGATTTCAGAACATTTCTCCCCCCCCCCCCCGGGCAATTCCGTTACACAAGGAATTAAAAAATTTAAACAATACTTTCCTACAGCAACAACAATCCCTATCACCCAGATAAGGTATATTACTCATTTTCGAACCCAATTATTTATTTCCTCCCATCACTAGGCGTCGATTTTGAACTCAAAGTTGGAAACGCTGTATCTCCAAAACTAAGCGAACTTTCACCCGTGTTCAAAGGAACTTTTTTACTTGTTTCGATGTCAGAAATCACGTACAACCGGTCAATTATTAGTAACTATAAACATGTTAAGGTGCCTGATGCTTTTCTCAATTCGTTTCTGTGACTATTTTTTATTGTATGTGAATTGGGTTTTATAATGTGTTTCTATATAGCTTTTCTCCGTTAACTATGATGATGATGATGTATGTTCTCCCGGAGGTCTCTGAACAAGGTTTACCGTTGGTTGTTTGAGTCTTCCATCGGATGAAGTTTTAAGGACGGGACCCACAGCTTAACGTAGGCTCCGAACCGAACCACTTGTATCCCCACTTAAGGGAAATCGAACTATATACCAACCAAAAAGAAGAAAAAGCTAATTGGAACAACAGTTTAGGAACGTTTTCTGATTTCCGTTACAAGAGAAAGCTGTTTCTTACGCTGTTGTTTAACGTTAATTGATGATTAATCATGGAACAATGTTCTGTACACGAATGGGTCTGTCCGTACGATTTCGTTATCCTTTTTCTTGCACCACTCTGTATATAAAGCGATGTTGCGTAAAGCTAATTACGCTTAGCACATCAAGTAAACACATTTATCAATGAAGACAACAACTAAAAAAAAAACGCTGAGGAATTCATTCAGCTATTTTCCAATGCTACACGTGTTTATATATATATATATATGAGAGCGATTTCCGGATACAGGACAATGTTCTTAATGATGCACATTGTAATTACACCACACTTCTTTTTTAAACTCCTCGAGATTGGTATAAATTCTTTATTATTATTATTTAAGGAATGGTATTCCGATGTCCTATTACTGTATTCAGGAACATCTACTTCTTGGACGGTAATATATTTGACTACTAAAACTGCGCGAATTCACAGGTTTTTCTTCAAAGAAGAAAAAAAGTTACTCATAAGTCACTGACTCATAGTATACATTTTGGTAACTTACAACCGTATTCAAAAACGTTTTTCCGAGTCACTAGCGTTGTACTAACGAGTGACTATCAACGTTAATAGATTCGTTAGTACAGCGCTAGTAACTTCTGAAAACTGTTTCTGAATACTGCAGTTCATGTTTCCGGGCCGAGGACGCACTTCCTTGCATCCTGCGTCATTGAAACTGCGACTTAAAGGCGGACGAGACCTCGGAGTGACCGAGAGGTTAGCGCGCTCGCTTTCTGTGCTCGTGGTCAAGGGTTCAATTTCCGTGGGGGTCTCTTGTCGGAGGGATTACATTTCTCACCGAGTGTTCTTCCGGGGATAGGAAAGGGGAAGTTAGTAAGTAGTCTCTGACTAGATTCATACCGGTATTCGCGTAATAAGGGAAACCCTTAAAAAAACAGGACTTAAAATGGTCGGCAGCAGGACCTGAACCAGCGTACCTGCTCAGTGCCAATCATTAACAACTAGACCACGGGAGCTGGGTTGATTCGAACTGTTTTAATTTTAGTTAATGCCAAAATGCGTTAACCTTAACTGTCTCATAGACGCTTTTACAATTAATCATAGTCTGGTGGTTACCGTGTCTGATTGCAGTTCGATTCCCGTTCTGCCAAGGAAATTTTCAAGGCGCGTGGAACGGTGCCCACCCAGCTTCGTGATGCAATTGCGGAGTTGCTGTGAATAAAGACAGTAGCGACCACAGTTGAGAGCTTCGGTTCTCCTCTCCCAACATGTCTGTTTAGCGTGGGAGCAGTAGACTAACTCCTCCCTCCGGGAGAGGCCTCATCCAGTAGTGGATTGAATATGGCTGTGTTATTATATATCTGAGGGAGACTTGTCATACGTTTCTGACACAAAAGTACATAACATGAGCTCTCAAAGTGGCCCGGTTGACACGCCATTGTAAAAAAAATATAGCCTGTGAATCGAGGATGAGGAAAGTCAGGTTAAGTTCAATCACAGCTTCCGGTGGAAGTTTTGCTAGAGATTCATGTCTCACTGGAGGAATGCCTACATAGAGGCTCTGGCTGCCTTTTCCTCCATTCTTTGCCTGGAAGTTATGCTAATTCCAGATCAGGACTGAAAACTGCTATATTCCAGAAATGTAATTAAAAGATCATACGCAAGTGTATAAATATCACGTGGTATTACACGAGCTGTCTAACATTTAACGTTAACTGTAAGTCCGAGCGAAATGACTTGATAGCTGAGTCTCATTTACTTACATTGCTTTCAGCTATCAAGTCATTACGGTCAGACTATACTCTTCCTGCCGACCTTCTCACTATGTTTTCGAGTGGGATAACTTCCGGTTAATACCAAACGTCCGGTGCCATGGCGACATCTTGTATTTGTGGTGACATACTGAGAACCTATTCAGAATATGTTTGCGTCCATCAATGAGATATCGATCGCATGGTCATCATTGCAAAACATGTCTTTTTTTTTTTTTAATGTACGTTCATGGGGGAAACTACGCAGCAAAGAATAACAACAGTGTGATGAATCATTGTAAAAATCGCTTTCTAGTAGCCAATAAACTGGTCAAAAATGTTTGAAAGCTTTCTACGCCAACTACGTTGATATCTCGCACAAGTTTTAAACCATTTTCTAAAGGAATTATTTCAATATACATTGAATCAAGTGCATTATTTGTTGATTCATGCTGCTTTTATGTTCGTATGAAAATTTTACGACTATTTTCATGTTTGCTCGATTCATTTTGTAACTAGAAAGAAATGTTTGACGATGGATTGTAATTCATATAGCTATACTGCGCACACAGACAATAAAAGCTTTCACTGTTAGACACAAAATTATTATTATTTTTGCATTATGTTGATGTACTGAATATTGTGTGGGCTAAAACTTTTTGTAATCCTTTATTTACTACTACTGGCTTTTCTGACATGACTATAGCTTCCCATTATTTATAGCTTTGGCTTTTAATCCATATGCAATAGAGCGGCCGTGGCTCAGTGGTAGAGCGCTGCTTTAGAATTCGAGATGTCCTGGGATCGACCATCCTAACACATCATCCTGTCATGCTAGGCACATGCTGGGATGGTACCTACAAAATAGGCCCTGGCCCTAACCTTTAACATCCCCTCTCCTGAGTCTCAGATGCCTAAAGGCCTTAAAATAAAGTAAATTAAATATTTAAATTGAAATTGGGATGTCTGCTCAAATGATGCCGGGACAGCACAGAATTCCACGTCCCACCGTATTCAAGGTTCCCACTCATTTGCCAAGATCAAATTCCCTGACTTTTCCAGGTACCCCATTTTGTGTGTGTGTATATATATATATATATATCATAATTCCATGGGAAAATAAAGATCATAGTTGCATGAATATAAAAATACATCAAAATATGTCACTGTATTCTTTTCTTAAATTGCTTCATGGTTGGCACATTAGCCTCCAGGTAAATTCAAAAACGATCCAACATTAAATGCCTGCTGTAGTTAAATAAACTTCAAACAATAAGCTATCAAATTCCCTGACTTTTCCAGGTTTTCAGACATTTTTTAGTGAAATTCCCTGACTTTTCCAGGACTTTTTAGTGCTAAGCTGGATTCCCTGACTTTTCCAGATGAGTGGGAACCCTGGTGATCTACATGCTCAAAACTTGTAAGATTTATAAGGAGGTTGGGACCAAAGTCAGCATCCCAAATCTGAACTCTGAAAACAATTTCAACTACAAATATCATGGCAATGTATCTTCGAGAAATCTTTCGCATTCTATGAGAGAAGTAAGGAATCAGCACATGAACCGAGAATAATTTTGGTAGATTGAGGGAAAGAAGTTTAAAAAATACCCCTACAACCAAGATGATGGCCACCAGAAGCGATCGCTGTATACAATTATTATACGCCTTTATCTGCGGTATGCTCGATGGATGTTGATGGAAGTAAAAGTAATTGAATGATGAAATTTCTACAAAAAAAAAAAAGTAAATCACAGCAAACGCGAGTGGAAGGATCGTATCGCATTCACAATGCCGTCAAGTAGGTAATGTATGGGGCAGGCACGTACCCAGAATTTGGTTTGGGGATGTCCGAGGTATAAAATTTACGTAAATTGCATATAATTTTGCCAAAAATTATACTAATTTAACAAAAATCTTAATTTGGGGGGTCCGCTCCTCCCCTCCACTGTGTATGTTCCTGGTATGAATGACCATAACGTAAAATGGGAAGTCGGCATCTTTTTCTTCTTCTGAGAGAGATCAAGATCAACGTCGAGGTTTGCAAGAACGAAACTCTTGGGCAGGACTTTGTCGCTGCTCACAAAACCCGAACCACACAACAGGACTTGCTGCGCTTCCACAAACCAGACCTCAAATTTTCTTCGGAATGTCCTACCTCCTCACCAGTTGTTAATCCGATGGACTTCAGCATACAACTCTTTTATGGCGACATCGGTTATAACGACACCTCGCCTGTAGCGTCAGGTATTCTGTGGTGCAACATATTCCTCATAACACCATAAACGTGTTACTATGGCATTCGGTTATAACGACACAATTTTTAAAGTCCCTTGGATATCGTTATAACCGAGTTTTACTGAATGTGTAATTTTGAAGGCCAAGTTTGGTGTTCATTCATATCCAAGATTGCATGAGCCAAATACAGCTATACGCGAGGAATAAATTGATTGTTGGAAATCTAAGATTACAGAAAGATGCAAGCTTGTGAAATATAATCTTTATTTTCTTTCATTTGCAGCCTCTTCTTTCAACCATACGCTTTTTTGTCACCCTTGTACAAAAAGGGGCAAAAGAATGGATGCTGTTAGTTTCTTTAAAAAAAAAAAAACGCACAGAAGAGATCTCAAATATTCCAATTCCAAGTACACGCACATCAAAGACCATGTAATACCTGATATTTACATTTTAAAAGTAAAAAAACAAAAAACTGTACGTGCAAGAAAAGTATGAAAAATTATTCGTAGGCAAAAGAAACGACCGCAACATTCGATTTCTGCAGGGATGTTGGCTTTGATAATCAGAACCGGAAACACAGTGAAGGCAGATTTACCAGCTTAGGATGTAATGTGGCTAATAAAATTAGCCAAATAACTTTTACAACTGTTTAATACTAGTTGCAATTCTTTAGTAAATGAAAGAAATCTGTAAAAATTATTTTTATAAACCAAGCTGTTGTAACAACTAAATGAGAGTTTCAATTTTTTGAATATGAATTTAATTTTTAAGGCCTTTAGGTAACTTTGGCTCAAGTAGGATGGTTGATAATTGAATGATTGTAGGAAACGGGAGAACCCCGAGAAAAGCCACGCACACGATGATTGTCCAACACAAAGCCCACATGGCTCGAGCAGGGGTCAAACTGATGACCCCAAGCAGCCGAGGTGAGCGCTCTACCATTGAGCCATTGCGGCCCCAAATGAGTTTCAAAATTAAGGGTCTGCACTATTACAATCAGGGTTTGCAAAAACCCAGCCCACCTGGGCCCAGGCGGGTTTTAGAAATAAAATGTGAATGCATGTAAATGTAAAGCTGTGTACAGACCTCAGTAGCTAAGTCGGTAGGGTGTGTATGGGGAGGGTGGCCTCACTTCCGCCTGAGCAGTAGGAAAAAGATAACTTCTTTGAAGGCCTTTAAAAGACAACTTTGGCTCAGGCCGAATGGATGATGGGAGAATTGTTGGCATGTGAAAGTGGGAGGAAACGGGAGAACCCCGATAAAACCATGCACACGGTGTTTGTTCACCATAAAGCCCACATGGCACAAACCGGGATCGAACCAAGGACCCCACGCACCAGAAGTAAGCGCTCTATCGCTAAGTCATCGCGCCCCGAGCAGGGTCTGAATTGCTGCTCAACCTTCCCAGTGTCACTTGGCCGTCTGGAACACCAGACCACAACAAACGGAGTACACACTCCTTGTGGTCCAGGCGGTAACGTCGTGGACTTCGGATCGGCAATGGGTAGGCACGTGGGTTCGAACTCTACGGCCAACTATTTTGACTTAAGTTTTCAAGGGTTTCACCTCAGTCTCACCAGGTGAATGCTGGAATGAAGAAAGTGGACCTTAAAGGATCTGACTAAACTCGAATACCTTGTATTTGAATACCACTTTTTTTATAGCAATATTAATCCAGAGCTATAATGACAGTAGTGATGACATTCTAACAATCTAAAATGCAATGGTTTTCATTATTACGCACTTCTGTGAAGTGTCCTCATTTAAGTAATCCTTTAGAAACAGATATTAATGACAAATTCCACCGGGTTTTAAAGAGTTTTTCTTTTTAAGTGGGGCTAATCCGAAAAAAAAAAAAATCCAATGGGTTTTATTGAGTTGGGCCCACCTTGGCAAATCCTGATTAGGGTTATTGAGTGTGATTTTGACACACGTTCGCCTCAAATTGTATTTGGTCATTTGCATAGTGAAAAAGTGAAGTGATTTTTTTTAACGATATGAGATAAACATGGTTTTCTGGTTTTTAAATGAAGAAGAAAAAACAACAACACTAAAACGTCAGAGTAAATAATAATCATGTATTACAATTTAATAAATAAAGTTCCTAATTACAACTAACAAAAAAAAACCACATAAATTCAAGACTAACGCTGATGCTGTGAAAAAAAAAATGAACAGTTTTCTATGCTACCACTGAACAAGTCTGTTAATGAGTGTTGTTAGCGTACAACAGCTAACAAGCGTACTAAATGACTGCTACTCTCTCACAAACAAAATGAAATTTCTCTACTTTACGCACAAACATGTGGTCACCTTGACTCAGAAATGCGTTTCTGCAAGAGGAAGACCGCAAATAGACTCCTTGGCAATGACCCCACAACCATGACTGCAGGGTGTACAAAACACATTACTCAAATTCTTTACAGAATATGAAATAGTTTAAACGAAACAAATATCTACGTTCACTCACAAGCCAAGTCACAACTAATATCATTACTCCACAGAATGGATACAGATTTGTAGAGACAAAATTAACTGTACGGGCGGGAACACGACTATGGTTTATGCACGCCCCGACAGATGTGTTGAGATGTTATTTTAAATTTTACTGGAAAATAACGAACAATGAAATCATTCCTTAATATACACATGAATAATATAGCAAGTCAGAGGGAAAACGTATTTCTTTAAATACTGCCAACTTCACTTTACGCATACAGGCATGCTAATTATATAGCTACTTGCACACACTCATGGGTTTACTTATTTAGCTACAGTAATTACAAACAACACATTGGCACATAATGAAAGCAGCATGCAATGAGACGGAATGCTATCGCAGCATAAATCAAGCACAACGACATTGTGACAAGTTCATGACGCGATAATAATGGTGGTGCTCTTGCTGGATTTTATGGTGCACAGTCAACAATAATTTTGTGTTCATAGCTCACATCGCAAAGCTGGCGATAGGCAATTTGATGGGTGTATAACCCACCCACCCCCAATTCAGATCACCACAATACCGTAAAGATGAAGTAACTTCTTCGATAAGGCAAATTTACAAAAGAAAAGACAGTGTATTTATCCACAATTTATATTTGAATATAAAAATACATTTTTATCCCTTTGAGAGACAACCGCTATCTTTGCACAAAAGACCATACATGCACAATACAAATTTATAGCTTCTCGCTGACTATTATTAGCAGCCGCATCCAAATTAATATGCTATTTCGGCAGAACTGTCGCTTTTTAGTGCTTTAGGCATGAAACACATTTTGCGGTGGCGCAGTAATATAGCACTTACCTCTAGTGCATGGGGGTTCCCGGTTCGATCCCGACTCGTGCCATGTGGACTTTGTGAAGGACAAACACCGTGTGCGTGGGGTTTTCTTGCGTTTCCTCCCACTCTCTTTCATTCTAGCAATTCTTCCATCATCTTTATCGATTCAGCATGAGCCAAAGGCCTTAAATAAAATTCAATTCAACGGAACACATTTTGATTCATACTGCATCAATAAACTCCTCCTGTCTCTTGCTCTGCGGAAGAGAAAATAAAAATGGTTTTCGGTGTTCTCTCTTCACGGAAATTATCGTGGTTTGCACTTCACATTCAAGTTCAAAATTCACTTTTCCAGAATCTATCTTTAAACTTTCCAAACAATAAACGGCTTCGCACAAAGGTACTCAAATTTCTTGAAGAGAGAATTTATTACCGTTAACGGTATTTCATGTCCAGCAGGTCTAAAGGTCAACTGAGCACACGGCACATTTGTCGACTAAAGGCTGCAGATCGAACAGTCGTAGCTCAGTTGGTAGAGCACTGGCTTCGGGAGTTTCTGGTTAAATTCTTAGCGGCCGACCATCCTGACTTTTTTTTTTTTTGCTCAATTACATCAATCATGGGATGGTACCTTCAACTTAGGTCCTGGTTAACTATCTCGCATCCTTTCTCCTACCCAATCTCGACTTGACCCGTAGATGCTACAGGCCACAATTAAATTCAAATTTTCTGAACCGCTTCTACTTAGACAAACAGCCCTCAAAAACGTATTTTTTGAGCCTAATAATAACAGCTGCGTTCCAAAGCAAATAAAAGTTACATTGAATGTCGACAGACATAGATAAATTATTTGAGGAGTTCATTCCTAACTTACTTTATGCATTTTGAAGGGATTTAGGCATTTATGGATCAGACGGGAATAGGGTATGGGTAAAGATGCTGGAAGGAGTAGGCCAGGGCGTAAGTTGATGGTATCACCCCGGCATTAGCTTGGTGTGACAGAGGAAAAACCTGTCAGGATAGTCAGCCGCAAGTATCGAACACAGGATCTCCTGAATGCGAAACATCGCTCTACGAACTTACTTTACTGCACACTTTCAAATGAGATTACAATTAAAACAATTAGATTCTTTACGATCATCTACGAAGCAGAAACATAAAAAAGAGAAAAAATTTTAACATCTTTTCATTTTCCTTTAAAAAATTCAAAAAATTATCTTAATGTCACGCAGCGTGTGACTAACTTCTAATTTTACCAATAACAAAATAATAATCATGATAAAATTATGATGTTACGCCAGTATACTGTTACAACTGTCATTATGGATTAATCTATCTCAATATAAATCATTGTCATAAATGACAAGTTTAATTATTATTCCCTTTCAAAAAATTCGGCAGCAATTACTCACCTAACGACAAACTAATACGTAAAAAGGGAAAATAATTTGGTTTAATATCACTTAAAAAAAAAAAAAAGTTGCGATTAATGCTAGGTTACTGTTTCTGTGTATACAGCAGTTGCTTCGGGTAATGGTGTGTTTATTCTCTCGTGTCAAGGCCATTCCAAAAGAAAGTCAACCTCTGAAGCACCATGCATTCATTACCTCCATATATTATTATTATTTACTTGTCTTTTACACACGAATGACATACACGAAATCAAATAATTTGAACCACAGGATGGAAGGTGGGGGACGTGAAATTTTGAAGTGTCGAAACAAAGGCCTTTATGCATATACTGTACTAAAAATTGATACGATTCTTTTTAAATAACTATAAAATACATTGAAACAAACCGAGGTTTCATTCCGAACCGATCGAGTTTTAACAATGTTTTAATGGCTTCCTAATCCTGTCACATGTATGAGGGACAAAGTAGTTATATAAGAAAAAAAGCGGGTGCGAAAAGTAGTGGCCAGGGTAGTACTTAATCTAGGTTCCACTCGGTATTCATTTATAAAAACTGCACAGTCTTTGAAAACCCAGTTAGGACTCGCAGAGCTCGACCGAAACAACTACTGTCGATACCAGACGCTGCAACCGAAATGTAAGTAGCATGCCAAGTTCATATGGTTTACTGTACCTTGGTAAGTGTGCATACTAAGTGAAATTGGGAAGAAGGACTACTTAGATAGTTATTAATCAGGATAATATTCGAATCAGATCAGAACAATGGCCAATTATTTCAAGAAGCAAATATCCGCACTTAACACGTAATAACATAACAATTTACAAGAATTACGGCTAACTAAGGCAGGAAAGGGGAATTCGGATAGTGAACTGCTCCAGAAACATCGAAAGAATCATTGCAGCTCTCTTGGGATGCAGTGTGACTGATAAACTTCTTCAGACAATTAATTAGTAATTTGAATAACGGTCTGATTATCCAATAGCCCCATAACGAATTCTTCCATTAATCGATATTGATGTATCTGGATACTGACAGCTCTATTGACAACTTTCTTATCCTGATATATTTCCAAATATGAAACTCCGATAAGATGCAACACAACAAATCCACGATGGAAGAAAGCTAGTCAAGAGCTGAAACCGGGTCACTTTCGCTGATCCGGCCAGTCCCGAACATAGGTGACCCGGTCCGAAACATGATCCGACTGACCTGGTTTGGGAATTATAATGAACAGGGAATTTTCGGCGTCGTATTTATCGAGCTCTTGGCATAACATTTCCGGTCCCAGTCGCCGTAGAAAAACGGAAGTGTGCAAACGCAATGATATAACTGAAAACTCCGCTTTGTTCTCCGGGACACAAGCATAGACCAGATCGAAAACTTGATCCGATTGACCTGTTTCAGCTCTAAAGCTGGTCTGTATAGAAACCTGCATGGGGAGGAGCACTGCAGTTTTGTAGTTGCAAGAGCAATGGATACGACTGCTCTCAAGAATGACGTCAGAGAGCATTAAACCTGATGATCACTGATTACAACAATGTTCAGTAAACTCTGTACAGCAAAAGCTCAGGGTATTTCAATTAATCCTTTAAATGCATAATTCCGTATATACAAAACAATACTATAATAAATAAGCCTTTTCCATATCGTATTTGGAACGATCTATTCCAGAAAAAAGGTGTGCATACGCAATGCATTTTCCAACTTATCTGTCACACTGACGGAGTTCAACAGCAGAGCAATTTCTCCTTTTAACTAACCGCAGATGGATCTTGAACCACACCTCTTTTTATATTCTCGCCCAACCAGACACTGGACGATTCTTAACGAATGTTAAACGATTTATGCTCTGCCACCGCAAAATTGTTGAAGAACGCTTTATAAAGACATAAAAACTTACCTAAGCGAACACGTTGCCAGACCACTTATTATATAATACAGCCATTATTTCTAAATCGTTGACGCAAAGCCAATTAAAAAAAAAAAGCAAGTTGAGCTTCATGAACCGTCATATTTATTCTCATGGAGATCATATAAAATCATTTTTTGATCAATTTTGTGGACAAAGACACGTCCGTGGGTTCTAGCAAAAACAAATACTACCCAAGTGTTCCTCAAGGATGTAAATAAAAGGTTAGATATTACTTTCGGAACCTACAACGTTGTTTCTTTTAACTTCGGTGGACATTTATTTAGAAGAAATTAAAAGTCCACTGGCGTTTTAGAAGTCGTTTTCTACGGTTAGAGGAAAATGAAAAACAGTTTCGTAAAAGTGGGTTAGGGTCAATGCCAACAAAAGTAACGTTTGAGCCACCACATTCTTGGAAAATTACCTATTTCTTCTAATAAAAAAAAAAAAACGAAAAATATATATAAGCGCTCTACTCGACACCTGCGTTCACTATAATGAGACCACGATTGCTGAAATCTAGATATTTTAAAATTTTAAAATAACGGTCTCTACGCAGTGGAAAGATACTAAATAATAATGTATTATACTTTTTTACATAATATACGTAACAAGTAAAAAAGACATTGCACAGTGAAGGTGTCATGAACATAATATTAGTTTCAGTCAATATTTTTACACATTTTTTATGAACTGAACTTCTGAAAGAATTTGTTTTTACGAAAAGAACAGTTTCAATATGAAATATGTTATAACTATGTCAAAAAAAAATCTTGTTTTATGACACCATCATAGTAACTATAGTTTGGAGGTTAAGGCTTCATAGTAAACAATACTACAATGAAAAGTCAGTGTACAAATTTTATCGTAAGATTCAAGCAATTTAGGTATTGTAGGTAGAAAGATCAAACTTCTCTAAAAATTTGTACAGATGTCAGAAGACTCGACAAAAATGATTATAAAAAGGACATTATACAATATATTTTCCCCTAAAATCTACCCTATGTCTTACTGTCAGCCATTCTGAACACACTATTAGGTGGAATGTTGTGCCTAACAAAATACCTGGAACTCAGAAATAACACTAGCTCATGCTACACATCATTCATTCTATTCGCAAAAAGTTATCACACCCAACAACCGCTGTGTTTGTGCAAAAGCACTTAAGCCACAAAATCTGAGCTATGAGAAAACTTGATCTGAAAGTTGAGAATACACAGCACTTCTCTATGATGTCTGGAGATGAAAGGGCCGCTCTAACGTCTTTAAAAGATGCGATACGAGTGCCACCGCACTCCTTTCGGGGGGGCAGGGAATATGTGATTTTGTATAATATTTGTAGCTTAGTTTTAAGATGGCCGAGAGGAATTGTTGTACACTGTGTAACTTATTGGGTAGTTAGTATTAGCAATAAAACACGTGTATTTTAATTTACTGTTAATACGTGGTTTTTGTGAAGGTAACTCGTTGGTTAACTTTTAATATTTTATGCTTATGATTCAGTAATTATGTCATTCATAGCCGATAAAAAATAACAAAATGAAATATTTATATCTTTGCGATATACAAAAACTAGTTTAAATATATATATATAACACATTTTGCCACAGTACTATCACGTCCGCTATACATAAATAACCAATATTAGACATACTTATCTAAAAGTAACTTCGAGAGTAGTCTTCTTCATTCGCGCTAAAATAATTCTTACTTCTTGCCTTACAAAGTAACACGGCATACCAGGTTCAACCGACTTCAATTATCAGCTACTCACCTATAAAAATACAACAAAACAAAAATATACATTAGTACTACCGTAATTAAATCAATAACATACACAAAACGAACAGTCACACGCAAAACACAACTCTCAAAACACAAATATTAAACATTCAAACACACAACGTCTTAAATTATTAAACATAATTAATTACCTTAAATGAATTCAAAATGAACCCTAAATTCGGTAACTTATACTTCTACAAAAACTAGTCAGATGTGTTAAATCATTAATAAACAACCGTAAAAACATAAAATACGGAAACAAGAGTTAGATGCCATCGGGTGGTCAGTGCTGCCAACTAAGTATATCTTTCATTTTTTTTTTCAAATGACGCTAGTCAGTTTATTGAATATTTGGTATGCTCTGGTGATGGTAAATAACACGTGTGAAGCACGGAACACAGTGTTGCAAACAGTAAATGTTATGCCAGGTTAAGCACAAAAAAAGTTACATTTCTAAACAAGATGAGACAAACATTCACAGTATGCAACATTGTGTCCTGTGCCTCACATATGGTGATTACTATCACTAGAGGATATCAAATACCCAATAAACTGACGTAGTGTCATTTGAATAAAAGATATACAAAGTTGGAAACACTGACCCTTCTCCGTCACTAGCTGTTTATGCTAAAAGAGAACCAGAGAAAGGGAGACAGAGCAGTGAGCAGATATGAATCTACAGCAACAGCGAGAAAGGACCTTTTTTTCTTAGAACAGAATATTTAATTCTTCGAGATTTAAAGTTTCTGTACGTACTTCAAGTAGGTTCTAATAAATATAATCTAACAGTGATGTGCATAATAAAATGATCACCCTGTATAATGTAGAGAGAGGGGCAAGTATCTTCGGTATCATAATCATTCAGTACTGCACACCACTTCATTAAAAATGTGTTAACACATACAATTAGCAATTTCCCTTGCCTTTTTTTCCGGCCAATTGATTTTCTGTTCTTATGTATAAAGAAATAATCCAGTCACTGCAAACAAAACTGCCGTCATGGACATCTTCACACTACCAATTGGCAGAGATATCGGTTACGGTCTGATAACCTCGGTAGTTTTCACATTCTTCAATGCAGAAGGAAGAGGATCCTGACGTAAAGTCCTGTTCAAGCTTAAATTGCAACGTTTAGCACATATTGAAAGTTATTCCCCCCTCCTTTTTTTTTCTTCTTTAATGTTTCAATACACATTATTTCTTGTAAAAACAACTTAGTAAACACTTTACTGATCAACAAAACTGGACACTAAGCATATACCAAGAATCAATATTTCAAATATACCATAACACCTACTTTCTACTAAAACATTTCAGTTAAACTTGATATCTTCATAGCTGTAACCAGTGCATGTAGTCTAGTGGTTACAGTCGTGAAGAACATCAAAAACGCACTGGAAACTGCATAACTTCGAATCTTGTCAAGTTAGGCACTGATTTTTTTTTTATAGTTTCTTGATTCAGGAGGAGAGTGTCGGGACCTGGACAAAGGCTTTGGTCACTGCCTTTCCCTTCCCTTCCCCTGGAAGGGTACTGAACGAGGAACGACAATCCTCGAACAGGTGGCAGGCTTAGGCCATAGATGCCTGACTGGCCTATAAATATATATATTTAAAAAATAAACTCTACTTGCTGCAAAGAAAATGCATTCAATTTTAGTAGCTAAATTCATGTCAAAATCTAGGTAAATTTTTACCGCCTTCTGATCAGTGGTCACGTTTTAAAATCTTATCAAACAGATATAATTATTTTTGTGCTAATTCAAATGAACAACCTAGTTATGGATTATCTAGGTCTCCCATTAAGTCCGCGGGTTTAAGCCGGACAGTCCGGGAACTTCACGTTGGGTACGAGGCTATCGTCCGGAGACTGAGTAATAAATGTAGAATACAGAAAATTATTTGTGATAATAGTTTATGCTTAATTGTAGTAGCTGCGATATCTATTTCTTTATCGATTTAATAATATCAAACACATTATTATTGTTTTTTTCTGCTTTTTAAAGGACTACACATTCTAGGATTTCATGTAGCTATGCAATTTTTCTTTAACAAAAGAGAGTACTATATAATAAATATATGTACAGTAAATTCTGAAGAAGTCAGACAGAAATAATTTATCAATCTGGCTGATGTTCGGTATCGGTACCGAATTTACCAATGTTTATAGATATAGTTCAAGTGTTCGGGATTTGCTTCTTAGAAAATACGGTAGGCCTATTCTTATCCAAACCTGATTTTAATGTATGTTCTGATGTCTCAACAGCAAATAACTCGTGCAGAAGAATATCCTCTGTTCATTACTATTTCCATTCATCAGGAACACTTCGCTGAAGGAAGTAACACATTGCCAGAACGGTAAACACAAGACACAATAAAGCCCTTGCCCCCTACCTTCCGCAGGTGTGTACGACCCACTAATTCAAATTAAAATACAAAATTACTGAACTTCAAACAAAGCAATATATATTTAGCAACACCTAATCCCAGCGGCCGACCACCCTGACTGAGGTTTCTCCAGGGATTTTCCTCACACCAGGCAAATGCCAGGATGGTACCTTCAACTTAGGCCCTAGCCGAGATCTTTCTGCATCCTTTCCCCTCCCCTATCCCGGGTTGAGCTTTAGATATTTGGAGAGCATAAAGAAAATTCAAGTTCAAATATATAACCTAAACTACCTACATGAACAAGGAAACAATTACTTTTCATCAAATCCTGATTTAGATTCCTTCAGGACCTTCCTTTCAGTGCTGTAACATACTATTTTAACCGCAAGTGCATACTAAATGGGGAAAGGGGCGGCATTACGTAAGATTTACATGTATTTTTACATCTTTTCTTCGTCACTATAGCTCTATCCACTTCAATGTAAATTTTAGTTACCTTCCTCTTCCAACTGCACCCTCTCCCGACTTCTCGTCTTTCATGTAAGTCCTTTAATCTTTCTCTGCCTGCATACATAATCCGGTATTGTCTAACAGCAGGATAATCCAGTTTTTGCCGTGGTTGTCAGACTCGTTACTCCCATGCACACGTATTCACCAATCTAATACAACCAATCTTGCAGCTAGCTACATGAATGTGCTTACTACATTAACTGCACTATCTCCGACACAACTTCCTTTACCACTGACTTTTGATAACACGTGAAATAGTGTTTTCAATGATATGCATTTCACAATAAAGAACTACACCACTAAACGGACTTACCTGACAAAGTTAGATGTCGTGAGATGAAGAAAATAATCCTCTAGCCGACACAGTATTTGCATGTTCTACTACTGTAAAGCTAACAACAAACTTCACATAAAAACTACAAACTAGAGATAGTACGCAGTTTTCTATTTCCATGCTTTAACTGCACACTTTGAATTCTATTTATGGAACTCTAGATTAGACGCCAAAATTAAGAACGCAAGGTCAGCGATTCTTTTAAACATTTAAATACGGAACACTGGGTATTTTCTATCAATAGATAGGCGAAAAGAAAGTCAGCCTATCTATTATCAATCTGACATTTCAGTAAATAAGGTTTCACGTCTATTCTCAGGAATGTTAATCTATAAATATCTGAGCCAGAACTGCAAACTCATGAGGAAACAAATGATTTTAGACAGATCAGATCTAAAACGCAACCCTTGGTCTGCAAAAGATGGCCTACTATGAAAGAGGACAATGCTCTATAATATTCTTTACAAATAATTTCACACAAACTATTGCCAAAGTTGCCTAAAGACCATAATAGGCCTAAATTCAATTCAAATTCGATACAGGCACTAATAATAATAAATGTAAAAAAAATCTTTTTTAAGAAATTGACTGTAGCTCCCAGAAAATTTGTACATTAGTCGTATAATAAGTATATATTTTTTCTGCACATCACTATCGCTTTATTCGTAGAAGACAGATGAGAGAATGAAACCTAATTTTATATAATGAAGGCAAATAAACTATCTGCTACATCTTAAATATCGACATTGCGCGCAAGAGCTACACGCAGTATTATTACCTACGTGAATAACTTCGTTAATTTCTGCAGAAAATTTCTGCTCAATGTTTCGTTCACCAACTGGAGCTACTGGGCATAAAAAAAAGACAGAAGACAGACAAGCTGGAGAGATGTCTAGTCTCTAATGTGTATCCTCCAAGTGATGTAAACAAATGGAGTGAACAGTTCTGTCATTATTATGCTTTTAACAGGTATACGTAGTTAATGCAGTAAAATCAACATAATGTTTGAAATTAATGGTTTGTGTGAATTGTGCAATAAAGTGATATTATAAGTAGAACTATTTTATTTGATTACTATTACTTTTTTAACTTATAGTGTCATGTGTAAATGAGATAATGCAAATGAATGCTTAAAGGGAAGGAAAAGGTGCTTTACTTTGTAACAAGTATAGTAAAAGGTGTGAGACATATTGGAAGAAAAGGAAGTCGAATGTGTTGCAGACTTTTTAAATTACCTTTCAAGTAATACGGAGTTAATAAATGGGAAGCAAGTTTTGTTGAGATAACTGAGTCCTGAGGGACGGACTACAAGTGATAATGCAGCAACAAATCTGAAATCTATCGATGTGTGAATCTGGTTTAAATAATATACGGAGAGATGCGATATGGTTCATAATCACTTAAATTTATATATAGCCTTCAGGCACCTCGGGCCGGGATAAGGTCGGGAAGCCCATGTTGGAAGTTCGTCGGTCAGGGCCTGGTTAGTAGATACCTTCCCGGCATTTGCCTGAAATGACAGAAAAAATCGACAAAAAAAAATCAAGTCAGGATGGCTGATAAAATTGTTCCCAGGACCTTCCGATTCGTAAGTCCAAATAAGCTAGGATCGTTCGGTATAATTGTTTCATTCCGCTGAAATATTTCGATAAACCTGAGCCTGTACCTGAGAAAGGGGTGAAGTTGACCATAACTACCTACCTGTGATTTTGCACTCCAACTAGCTGATGGTTACATGAAAAATGTCAGTTTAAGGCACTAGCGTGGTTTCTTTTGTTTCTTTTTTCACGTAACCACCACACGGTAGGAGTGCAAAATCGCAGGAACGTATACCCTATATCCCATTATTACCCACGTTTTACTTACTCCCTTTCTCTCTCTCTCTCTCCTCTTCTCTTCTCTTTTCACACTTTGCCGAATCGTCAGACAAAATATCAACATACAAGTCTTCCGAGAGCTACAGTCACACTTGGAATACTCATTTAGCTTACCTGTCCAAAGCACGATGAAGATATTTACGACTTGCCGAATACATCATTCGAGAAACACGTCGCACAACTTGCAGAGGCAAAGACTACAATATAGTGTCTTCATTAAAGGGGAAAATATTATTACTATGCGTAAAATTAGAAAGGAAATGCCAAGCTCATGGTAGATGGGAACAATGCTGTCGTGTCCCTGTTGACAAAGATGATAACGAACCCGCTGATAACGAGCTGTGAACTGTCACTTCTACAGACCACAACGGCAACCCTGCGCTCCGTTCCATTGAAACACACATCCCTCTTTACTGGCTACAGGAATCCCTTACAAGGCTGATAGCTTCTTTCAGCCAAAAATGATTGTATCAGCACCTGCAACTCTGCTGTTGCTTCCTAACTACATTCACGGCTATTCAGACATGTTATCTATACATCCACCACAGATATACACACTTTAGATACCAAGTGAATAAATGGAACCACCCCCACCCCCTCTTCTAGTCACATATTCTTATAGAAAAATCTTATTCTGAGGACGTCAGCCAAATTTTCACTGAACTCAAAATTCCTCCAAATACACACACTAGATGCATATACAGACAGAAATCAGTTTTGGAGGAAAGGGCTCCATATCAGGTTAATGCTGGAACGATACCTCCCACTAAATCCAGGATAATTTTTTCTCCGGGGATGTGCTGTTACTGGGAGAAATCTTTCTCCAAGACTAAAATAAAAACCCAGACCCCGTAGTCCAAGCGGTAACGTCGCAAACTTTGAATTGCCCGAGGGTAGGCAAGTAGGTTCGAACTCCACGACCGACTATACTGACTGAGGTTTTCCACAGCTTCACCAGGCGAATGCCAGGATGGTACTTTAAGTAAAACCCTACCCGATACTTTCCTTATCCAGGCCTGAGTCAATGATGGCAAAAGGCTATAAATAAATTTAAAATTCCAGGACTAAAAATTGTGTGTGTGTGAAATATTTAATAAATAATGTGATCATGCCACCAGGAATTCACAGCATGCTTTATCTCCGAATATATTCTGTCCAATATTAAATAGTACAAATTCATTAACTTGAAAAATGCAGGATCCTAGGTGTGACTAAAGTTACTACATTATGTACAACAATACGTTCTTATTTAAATAATCCTATATTGTCCTCGGTACTAACACAGAAGCTTACTCGCTAAGTAATTTTCACCTTCCTCTCCAAGGCATCTTCAGGTGAAAACCCGAGGAATTGAAATCAAGATTCCAAAATATGTAACTGACGGTAAAATTAAAAACTCTACAGAAATCTCCCTTTTAACGTATATGTATCATTTTTTTTATAATTTTACATTTACATTTGCAAATGCACGTTGATTTACACAATGTTTGTTCTCAATGTGTAGAAAAACGTCATTAATTACTACATACGATTATTTTGCAGATACAAAAATTAGTACAGTCACTGATTTATAATCAATTTGAACTCAGCACTTGCCCTGTCTCCTCTTCAAAAACTGACATTGCTGGAGAAAAGCGAGAGGAAAATATTTAACTTTTAGATTTCCAATTATTTCATGTATTAGATATACACAATTAATACATGATCAAAGATAAAATATCCTTTTCGAAGATTACAACACTGTTCATCAGAAATGTACGATAAGGAAATGTCTTTCCTCCATAAAACACGAAGTAGCTCGTCTAATAACAATACCCGTCCACTGCCCTCACTAAGTGTTTTATTACCCACACAAAAAGTGAAAAAGATTTTTTTTTTTAAAAAAAAAGAGAGAAAGAAAAGAAAAATCGTATCATATAGTACATTAAAAGTGATGAAAAAAAAAGTATTGATTGTTGTGTAAGAGCCTCCATGTTATTCCAGGAATTTCCACCTCGGCGCTTCCTGGGATTTTAAAACTACGGTGAAAGCGCAACTTCTCAACACTCCACGCCCGTGCCAAACGAAGCTGAGAGAGCCGAAAAGCCTTGCTCACCTGATCACCAGTGGTGGAAGAAAAAAAAGAGAAAGTAGCAAATTCCGGCTGCCTCACAGAAGGTCATAAGCAGCTGCAGACTTACTGCTACTGTTTTCTGTCGCTTCCCAACGACAATTAACCTATTTCTTCCTTCCCTGTAGTAACACATTAGGAGATTACCGTGTATTTGACAATTCTTCAAAACTCGTGGTTATTTTCGGGACTTTTAGTGAGTAAGTGAATAGCTGTTAAAGTTCTCAACGAGCTGGTGAGCTTCTACGGACGAGACCTATTGGGAATGTGGGCTCCGAACCACTCTGTTTAATGGACCCCGGCAGGATTTGAACCCATGACCACGCGCAAAGAAAGCGAGCACTCTAACCTATCCCAAGGTCTCGGGACTGTTAGTCGTTATTTGTCTGTATTTCTAAGCTGTTTGGTGCCTGACCAACCGGGATCAACGACAAACAAATGTTACACTTTTCTAGGAAAGATTATTTTCTCTTCAATTGTGGATTTCAATGTTTCGAGTTCTCACATTCGGGAAAGAAGAAAAGCATCTGTACACTCACTACCATTACTCCGCGTAACATTACAGTACAATGTGTATTTAGTCGGCGCGCTTTTGACGTTTAGTTTTGAAAACAAAAGGATCGTAAAAGAGGTGTTACAGCTTCAGCAAAATAAATATAACAATCGTATTTCCATATAAGAGTACAGGTTATTTAAAAACAAGTTAATATGCCTGAGGTAATTGCCGACATCAAAATAATAATAAAAAAAAAAAAGTTCCTATAAATATGGGTGAAATTCTGCTTCATTTTGGAGATACAGCGTTTTCAACTTGAAGCCCAAAGTCGACACCTTGGGAGAAAAAAATAATAATTCTTGATAAATCAGAAACGACGCATTGCATGAAAACTTCGTTTCCGGAAATTTGTTTTCCTAAAAACAGTGTGGGTTTCAGGAGTGAAAAAACAATGTCACTGGGTTGTCAGTGTTGCCAGCCTGGTGAAACGTTTAAATTTTTCAAATAGCACTACGAATGTTATTGGGATCCTCTAGTAATGATAACATACGTAAAGCATACACAGCAGTGTTGCAAATTATAGACAAGACAAAGGTTTTTACGATCTTATACAAACTACGCATTGTATTAGGATACTTCATTTAATGTCTTATCCATAGTTTGCAACACTGCGGTGTGTGCTTCGCGATTTATCATCACTAGCGGATCCTCAACACCCAATAACACGACGTAGTGCCATTTGAAAAACTAACGTTTCGCCGGGTTGGCAAAACTGACAACCCAATAACATTGTGTTTTCACTCCTGAAACGAAGTTTCCAGTGACATTAGGCTCCGAGTTGGAAACACCGTATCTCCAAAACGAAGCGGAACCCATGTTCATAGGAACCTTTTATTATTATTATTATTATTTATTTATTTTAATGTCAGCAATCACCTCTTAAAATTTTGTAGTGCATTTTTGTTATTCCCTGTATACTACGAAATAACTGAACCGTAGGGAAACATCTGGTTAGCATTGGGCAGCGCTCCGTGTCAAGCAGACGAATGCACCAAAATTAACTGAGTAATTACTGTTAAAATTTTCGCAAAACGAGAGTAGCTATTAAATGTTTAATGCTTTAGTAGGCAAACTCATACCACGGATGAAAGATGTCAGTTTTTATACACAAAGAAAACGAACTCTGGAGCTCTTGGTGCTTTCGTCTGTCTGGCAAGGAGTGCCTCACATACGTAGCCACTTCAAAAAGGATGAATGAAAGAATAGACACCTCATAAAGAATGAATGAAAGAACCGAATTTAACAACGAATTCATTTTTGTGTTTGTCTTATTATTATACAAGAGATGCACCGTGATTAAAGTCAAACAACGTGATCAGCTGATCACTAAACTAAAACATACGCACATTCGTTGAAATGGAATTTATTTTATCGCCTTTAGGCATCTAAGGTTCAATCCGGGATAGGATTGGGTAACGGATCCAGAAAGGAGTCAGCCAGCGCCTAATTGGAAGGTACCATCCCGGCATCTAACTGTATGGATACCACACGGTATTATTATATAATTATATTACCTCATTTTACTTGAATGATTATGTTGTTCCAGAACAATTATATCGACCAAGTCTTATTAAAAATTTTACAACATGCTAAGGAGTTAGTACAATGCACGTATATATGTATGAATCGCGAACAGCAGCATCACATATACAAAAAAATGTAACTGCAAAGAATAAAACTCAAAACGTTCAAAACTAACGACCTATTTGTTTGTAGTTTTGAATTTATTTTAAAAGGCATCTGAGGCTCAGGGGTCGGGATAGGGTAAGGGAGAGGATATTGGAAGGTAGACGGCCAGGGCCTATTTTGTAAGTACCATCTGAGCATTTGCTTGGTATGACAGGGGAAAACCCTGGAAAAACCTCAGTCAGGATGGTCGGCCACTGTGATTGAAACCAGGACCTCCCAAATGCTAAGCTAAGGCTCTACAACTTAGCCACGGCCTCTCGGTACCTAGTTGTAGTGTTCAGCTATGTAGCTAGTATCAGCACCATTGAACAATGAACAAAGTTAGGGAGTTCCATTTTTCTTTCAACGTTCTCAGTTTATCACTGACCATTTTGTTACAGAAAATGTATTATTGGTAACACGTCTCCCGTAGGACTGTACATTTTACATGATTTATAAGAACAGAGCTGAAAAAAAAGTTAGAGTACTGCAGATAGGTATTGTCGTACTTCTTTTCTGCGTTATGTAAAGTAAGGCTTATATGAGATTTTTTTTTTCTCCTTGTTCTGTTTAAGACGACGACTACGCCCGATCAGCAGACATCTGATCAGGCACACCCAACATGACTTTAACGAAGAACCTTTCCTTTCAACAAGCTATAATGAAAGACAAGCACAACAGGACGAACTTTAAATAAATTTGCGTACATTTATTTCGAATAAGCGTTAACTGCCATATATTCAGCACATAGACGTAGTCTGATTTGCTTGGTACCATAAAAAGGTGTGAAGGTGACCAGTTTCCAATTTTCTCATTCTCCTAACTTCAATTAACGTTTTTTTTTTTAAAAAAAAAAAAAAAAAAAAAAACAGAAGGGTGTAGATTTAGAGAGTAGGTCCCCATTCTAAAAGACATTTTAGCGACCTTCCAGACCCCCTTGGGATGAAAATGACAATCTAGAAATTTAGGAAAGATATGGCTTTGATTTTATTATTAATAGTTTTCCTTTCTTTTAAAGGTATTATACTTTTAACAATACTGAATATAAAAGCACAGATTTTCAAATTCCAAGTTTTGAGCTACATAATGTTCCTACTTCTTTTATTCTAATTTACTAAAATATATTAGTCAGCTCAATCAGAAAATAAAAGCGCCTGTACCTTAATAGTTTACTTCACAAAAAAATCACCATTTTACGTTTATATTACTCCAAATTTAAAATTTAGGGAGCATACGTAACAAGTAAAAATGAGGTCAAGGAAGAAATAAAAAGTCTCTTAGTATCGGGCAACGCATGTTTCTATTCAGCCCAAAAAAACTCTAATATTAAGGAAATTGAAAATATACAGAACGGTTATTCTGCCGGTAATATTTTACGGTTGCGAAAGTTGGGGTTCAGATGAACACAAATTACGAGTGTTTCAAAATAAGGTTTTGAGAAAGATATACGAGCCGAAACGGGACGAGATGGCTGGAGAATAGAGGAGACTGCATAATGAACAACTTTACGGACTGTACGACTCACCCGATGTTGTAAGAATAATGAAATCACGACGACTACGCAGGCTATGTAGCTCTGATGGGAGAAAAACAAAGATTGCATTCCATCTTGGTTGGAAAGCCAAAGGGAAAGAGGCCGTTGGGAAGACCGAACCGACGCTGCGATGACAATATTGAAGGGATCTTTGAGAAGTAGGTGTTTGTGATGAAAACTGGCTTGATCTTGCACAGGATAGATCGCGATGGCGAACGTTTGTTACTACGTTGATGAACTTCCGAGTTTCGTAAGCCATAAAGTAAGGAAGTAAGTACTTTCCAACGGGCTTTACTTCAGTTGCAGTGTTCGTGAGAAAGAGCTTTCAAGAAGGTTCCACGACAAAGAAATAACGTAAACCACAGTACCACCTCTAAATACACGAAAATGGGTTACAAATTCAATTACTTTTGAATATAAACAAATATTAATGGCAACTACTAAACCTTATCGTAATCATGCTTAACTTGTTACCAATACAATGACGCACTGGTACTTGCTAGCTGGGGACTATTTGTGTCTGTCTACATTAACAACACTTTTCCTCAATTTTATCCGTATGAAAGAATTTGGCACTGACCATTCCCATCAGTTCTGGTAGTAGGTTGAAGAGACGAAGATAAACAGAGGCTAATGCCAAATCACACAGCTTCAGAATCTCAAAACAAGATTTTCCGATAGTAACACAAACATATGAGACTCTCAATATAACAATGAATGTCAGATGTACGAGGACATAGGAATAGTTCACAGAAATTTAAAATAAAGATGAGTGTGTTATTCTTCCACCAGCGTTGGCAAAAACCACGATTTATTTATTTATTAATTTTTGTATATGTGTTTGTTTTTCATTTAAACCAGGTTTTCTGGTTTAAATACTTTGCTTTACCCTACATATGGATTGAAATAAATTTGTTTCTCCTAATGTTCTTATGCAGCAGCTGGGTTATGAAGGACGGGACCTACAGCTATAACTTTAAGTAGTTACAGCTACAGCTTAACACTACTAGGTTTGCCCCCGAGAGAAATTGTCCTCCGCCCTTGATTACAAATGTCATGAGTCTATTTACTCATCCACGGACGACACCTGATAGAAATACGTTGTCCTGATTTTGCATACGGTACTTGTGAATAATTATTAAGAGTCACTTCAGAAGAACAAAAAGATACACAACTGCACAAGTGAAATCACTGTACCAAGTTATACCAAGGTCACCTAGATATATTTTTCGGTAGCTTCGGTTATACACATTATTAAAATACATTGACAATTTCAAAAGCCTACAGACTACAGATCTAATTTAGTCCAAGCTGGTTCAATGGGTCAGAAATACAGCGACTTAATTTGCATATCAATAATAGAAGTGAATAAAAATAGTACGAATTGAGTTCACTCTGGATCTGAACTCTGCATACATATACATACAGAAAAAAAAACTTTTGATTTCAATAAATTAGTTTTTATCAATACTAAACATTTAGAAGAAAAGAATACGTAGAGTTTTTGCTTTGATAATAATAATAATATAAACTATAAAAATAATAAAATAAACATTCATAAACTTATGAACGAACAAAACTTATTTTCGTAAGTGTAATGTCAAAAATGTACATATTCTTTGAATAATGAATGGAAAATTTACGTCTGATTATGAAGGGTCCGGGAGTGAAACATGATAACCAAAAATGTGTGTGTATTAAGCTTTTTCGAAAACTCACTGAAGACCAATGCTGAAAATTTTAAAAGATTTGCAAAACTACAACGGAGCCTCTATTCCTTTGGCTTCTCTATGCAACAGGCATTCAGGCAAAGAGAAAGATACAATTTGTTTTCGTTTCGTTTCTTTAGGCTTAACGTCCTTATGTAACAACGAGATTAAAAAGGACAATACCTACTGCTTACAGTGACATTCGAACCACTACTCGGTTTGCACTTTGGATAAATTCTGTGGCATCATCGACAATCGAACTCGGGACCCCTTGATTACAAGGCGAAAATTATATAAAATTAACCCAGATGATTTAATATGTGGAATTGTCAGTTTTTTTTTTAACACCTGGTTTAAACCATGCATTAAACCACCTTGGTTTAAACCAGCCAACCCTGACTCCCACAGTGTATCTAAAACCATTTAAATATTACAGTTTCTTGGTTAGACAGTGGATAGAAGGAGTTGCCCTACCGGGAGGATGTTCAAAAAGGTATCAACCACGCCAGGGTTTACAGTTGAGGGGGTGTAAAGGCATGGGTGTATCATGGTTTCTATCGATTTTTTACCGAAATTTTTTTAACTTGGGTGCTCTCGAGATTTAGGGAGTCTGGCGGAATCACTGTAATAACGCGGTCAGAGTAACGACTCTGTCTCTGTTTCATCTAGCTTACCAGACCAGAGTCCACTACTTCCTTATTCAAGTAGCTTCCTAGTTGGTATCACGATGCTGGGTCAATCCCGAAAATTTGGAGAGTTCCTGTTGGGATTGAACCGGAACCACTCGTACTGAACGCGAGAGCGTACCACTTGGTTCATCAGGAGCTCACCATTTAAATATTGCCAATTTCATATCATATATGTATAATTGAAAACATGCTTGGACCAACAATTTAAGTTTATTATTATTATTTTTAATGTACAATTTCATTTGCCACTACTTCTGGATCAGTACGGTTTTTCTCAAAACTTCACTTTTTAAGTTACCGTTATCAATAAGTTGAACAGAAATAATAATTTGATAATATTTTGTCGGTAAGTGCTTGTCCTTTTACAATGTTTAAATACCTGTAGTCAAAACATGGGATTTGTGACACGTCATAGGTGCCACATTATAATCAAGAAATTAAGTGTTTGAGCTGTTGCCGGTTATTACAAACTTGTTACAAACCTATTAGCGTAATTTGTACACATTACTGAAACCGCCATAGGTTAATTAATACTTGACAGAGACCAATATTACTCAATTCTCTTAGGAAAATGTGAAAATGGCACATGCTCTACAATTAGCATACTAATCTTACTACCATCTACTGAGCATAAAACCTTATTAATTTCTTGCAACGAAAGGTAATAGATCATTTTTCTGTGGGACACGGTTCTATTATTTTGGGAGGGACAGAATTCTTGTTTCATATCCAAGCCGTTAGCTCACAAGTAAAGATGTTATGGACCATGAGTATAAACCAATTGACGAAAATAATGTTAAAAAATATCACTACAAACGTTCACTAACGCAATACGGACTCTTCAAAAGAGCTGCAAACAGCAAATCTCGAGTCAAACACAACAGTCGATATTTAATTGCTGCTATATTATAAAACTGAGAAGAGCCTCACTTCCTAATTAACTAGTATTTCAGTAATTTCGCTAACTTTTAATATTATGCAATCAATTTCCTTAATTGTGTAACTCGCTGTATCACGAAGTGAAGATATTGGAAGCAACTGGGTTCGACTGATGTCATAACCCAAATTAGTAAAAATCAATGTAACATTCACTAGTATTAAGTGTTGTTGCCTAATCCTGGTAGTAACCAGTACCACAGAAATATCATCCCGCAACAGCACAACGTAACTATATAAATCACGTAATAGAAGGAAATGTAACACATAACGAACTTCCAGAAACAATTATTTGTTGTATTAACAACAAATAATTGTTGATGAACATTTTGTTCAAAGAATACACGTCGCCGTCATAATTCTATTTACCGCTTTTATAAAAAAAAACGAAAATAGTTTACAGCAAAAAAAAAAAAATCATAACCCCACACAATTCTGAACAAATGAATTGCACGGAAAAACCATCATTGAGGAACAGATAAGTGGAAGACCACTACCTGAGCTCTACTACAAGTACAATTAAATACATTAAGGTACATGCACGAGGAAAAGAAATAAGCATTAGCAGCTCAATGAGGATGAAACCCACGAACCCTCTCGGCATTACGTATAAGTTATACTAAAAAATGGCATGACATAAGAATAAAAAAAATAAAAGGAGGCATGTAACTGATAAATACCTGTATATATTTGATACCGGTTTCAGAGCATCGTTCGTTCGTAGTTTTCACCCTATACTTCACAACAGATGCAGTAGAAATGGGTAGGAGCAGACGTAAGTAAAAACGAGGCCACGGAAGAAATACGAAGTCACTTAGTAATAGGGAACGCGTGTTTCTATTCAGTCCAGAAACTCATAACTTCACAATTAATATCACGGAAGTTGAAATTGAAAATATACACAGCGGCTATTCAGCCGGTAATACTTTACGATTGTGAATGTTGGAGAACGACCCTAAGAGATGAACATAAATTACGTGTTTGAAAATAAGGTTGTGAGAAACATTTACGGGTTGAAATAGGACGACATGACTGGAGAATTGAGGATACTGCATAATGAAGAACTCCATGGATTGTACGACTCACCAAATGTAAAAATACTGAAATCGCGATGACTATAGTGGGCAGAGCATGTACTTCGGTTGGAAATACGGAGGAAAGAGACAGTTGGGAAGACCAAGACGTCGTTGGGTAGACAATATTAAAAAGAATCTTCGAGAAGTAGGTGTTCGTGATGCAAACTTGCTTGATGTTGCCCAGAATAGAATCGTTTGTTACTACGGCGATGAATTTGAATTAAATGTTCCAAGTCATTTAGGCAGGGTTACCACACGCCTTTCTTTTCCATCTTGTCCGCCCTCCTTTTCTAAATATCTTGACATGTCCTCCATTCTCTAGTGACCAGGTTAAATAGTTCCGAATTGGACATAGTAGTGATCCAAATTCTTAATTTTAACAAAACGTTCGTTACCGAAATATCAAGTAAATGGTTCATCAGTTGGTAACCACTTTCCATTTTCATTCAACTTTATAGGATTTTTTTTTTTTTAACTTGTCCTGTAGAAAATGGAATTTGAAAGTAACAAATTCTTCTGTTCGCGTTTCTTAATCGGGTTTTAAATTAAAAGTAACTTGTTTACCAATATTAGTTTAGTTGTCCTACATTGGAATTCCTCCATTTCTAACAATACTGTCCTGTGCTGGTATATATATAAAAAAAAATTTCTGGTACCGTTTTAGGCAACTCTGGCTCAGGCCAGATGGATAATGATAGGATAAATTGGTGGAAGGAAGTGGAAAAAAAAAGGATACCCCCAAGAAAACCCACGCACACGGTGTTTGTCCTCCATAAAGCCCACATAGCATGAGCAGGGATCGAACCGACCACCCC
Source organism: Lepisma saccharinum (assembly GCA_022664845.1). Classification (NCBI taxonomy): domain Eukaryota; kingdom Metazoa; phylum Arthropoda; class Insecta; order Zygentoma; family Lepismatidae; genus Lepisma; species Lepisma saccharinum. The sequence goes on from JAGDQP010003149.1 coordinate 29,538, forward strand.
AACTCCTGCCTTGAATTTGCGAGTACCGTAAGTATTAAGGTACGTAAGTAAGCAAAACGAACCAATGTTCTATAACGATCTGAAGTGAACAACTTACGTCTTATTTTTGAGTTTGTATTTGTTCACTGATATTATAATGTACACCTTCCGAGGCTTTGAAATCTTTCTGTAATTTTTTTTTTCGCTCTTTTCTTCATTAAGAAATAAATCGTAAGAGTTTAATACATCCGATCTTAACCAAAGTTGGTATGGTAGTAGCCCTTGGCCCCAGTAGTAACCATGTGCAGTACAATGCTGTAGACTTTTACAGATCACGAGTTATGAGGGTTCAAAGTTGGGATTTGGACTTTTACATTTTGTGTATCCCGATTTCAATAAAACAACTTAGATCAAGAGAAAAGTGATTTAAAAAAAAAAAAAAACATCCCGTATGACGCACAGTGTCCACATACCATAACGCACTTAACTTTATTTAGATCAGTTAAAATAACTGAAAAACAGATTCTATTTGTGTGCATACGGAACTTGACGACAGAATTAAATAAATTATTACATATACGAAACGAAAAAAAAAAAAAAATCTGATCAGTTTCCAGGTCTCCGTTGAATGTATTCCAATCACACACTCCGAAAGTATTATCGAGTGTGTGTTCCTTTACACCAACACAAGAACGCTCAAAAATATCTTTTTTTGGAATGGAAACTCTGGAGGTTATTTTTACACACGCCTCAACTTTCAATTCACTTGTGTTTCCTTCTCTGGAATGAAAAAGCTAGCTGCGTTGACACTCCGACCTTGTTCATTCTTTTGAACAGTATGTAATACCACAACGCAACACACTGTACCTTTTTCAAGTTTTTCTTTCCGGAAATAATAAAGTGTGTACATCCGAAGGGCAGTCAGTCTCCATACTAATTCAAAATACATTACTCAAATTATTTTAAGGCTCAATCCAAGTGGGGTTGCCAATTCGTTTTACATTACATTACATTCGCTTTTTCGTTTTACATTAATTATTCCAATTTCAGTACACGAATACAGAAATATACTTTGACGGACCAAAGTTCGATTCGTCCTTCACTAATGAGTACAATTAGTTTTAATTAAATGCTAGTAGTAACTGCAGGATTGTGTGCAGACACTTTAGGAACACTAATCTATCCCAAAAGTGTCTGCACACAATCCTGAGTTTACTGTTAATATTTTATTAAGTTTGTATTATGGTGTAATTACTTTTAGAGGTGTGATGAGTTTAAGGTGTGTTTGGGGACCGGGGGCTACGGACCTACCAAACTGTATATTCAATTTGTGAACACCTCCTACTCTACAAATAACTGACATGCAGTTTAGACTACTTAAAATAAAAACAAACAAAAAACTCTTTTCTTTTTGTCAGTAATTCTTATTGCAGACAACTATCACGAGAGGACTGTTGGCCAAACGGCACATTAACGCCAATTCCAAGTACCATATGTCCCCGGTGGTTGAGTGGTAACGCTCGCTGCCTTGTAATCAAGGGATCCCGGGTTCGATTACCGGTAGGGACACAAGTGGTTTGGAGTCCACTGTAAACTGTTGGTCCCATCCTTAGAAGCTTACCAGCACGTTTAGGACGTTAATAACAATTTTATCACTCCAAGTACCATAGAAATAAAGTTCATTTTAATAATTCGAAATATATATATATATAGTTACAGGGAAAAAATGAGCCACTACTACATTTTTTTATCTGAATGTCAAACGAAAGAAAGGAAATACATAAGAAATCAGCTCAATCAAAAAACACTGCGGCTACCTGCATTACAACAATTCAAAAATTTTCAATATTTCTACTTTTTCTAAATGTAGGATTTTTCAGAATAAATAAATAAATATTCTTTAGTACACAATGGTTCGTGGTGTCCTCAAATCTTGCAATGTTAATGCAACTTATTTCTCGATCTCATACGATGATGAAAATTTGCACAGCAACGTAATTCGGGTGACAATATAATATTCTATTGTTACTTTCTATATTTCGAAAGCATATTTTAATATATAATTTGTTATATTACCCATAAATACTAGCCTGCAACGCTGTGGTGTTTCAGTAGTTTCAGAACACCTTAGGATTTGGATTTAAAAACTTTTTAAAGACATACTTTTCTTAAACAATTCGTATTAAAATAAAATGATCTTCTTTATGCATGACTAAAAAGAAAAGCATGAGCGCTCTCTCACATACAGTCACTTCATAAAATGTTCAATTAGCGCGCCTCATGCTTTTCTTCTTAGTCATGCATTATTATTTTTTAATTTTTTGTACGTACGAACTGTTTAAGAAAAGTATGTCTTTAAAAGATTTTTTTTTTTTTTTTTCAAGCAAACTTTCATTTTGTTCTAAAATCTTCAAACTTACACAAATATGAAGAAGTTACGCAACGAGGTTTTGAAAAGTTATTCTCAATCGGTCAGCGCGAATCGAAATAGGGTAGATATGATCTGACATCAATACAAAATCGACAATACGTTTCCTTTTTCAATTTCATCTCTATCTTTGACATTTCTCTTCCCCTGAAGATGGCGGTGAGCAGACGAAACGTCTGAAATTATGTGATTTTGTCTCTGAAAATAACTGGAGGCCCATTGGCATTAAAGTAAATTTTGAAAATGACACTTCGAGATCAGTAATACGAAAAACTACTTGCTCAAAATTAACAGCTAATACAATTTCTCTCACTTGCAACAAACTGAGATTTGGGATTAAAACTTCAACAATACTCGATTATCCCCATCAAAACGATACTTTAATTTTAAAATTTCCCTATACATTATCTTGGGAAGGCTTTTATTTTATATTGTCCGGTTTTCCTAATTACATTTTCAATATTAAAAGCAGCTATCAATATGGTAATTAAGGGCTTCCAAATGAAAATTATAACAATCTGCTCAGCCAGAATGATTAAATAATGCGATTTTTTTTTTAATTTTATCACAGTGTATTTTTATGATACCAGTAATTTTATTAATGACTATTTGTTTCAACAAGCAAATTCCCTATTTTACTTTTTATAGACTATTGTGGCAAATTTTATTCATTTACTCATTTTTAAAGCCAAAAGCAATCTATTCTTATTTATGCAATGAATCATTTGGTCACCCCCGTACACAACAACGCAATTACATGACCATACAAAGAACAAACCGGTCAGATTTACTAGGCGAGCAAAGCAAGGAGATTACCAACAGGCATTTAACTACGTATTCTCAATTCGACTCACGGCAATATATTTTTTCTCTGGTGCTGCTTCAATGGCCTAGTTGGAACAATAACTGTAACCTTTCAATAGGAGTACTTTTACCACAATTCTAGATTTATATACACATACAATCCTAAAAGTATATTGTTCTATTCAAGATTATTAAGAAATTAAAATACAAGTATGAACCCAGCAAAGTAACTGTACAACAAAACAACTTTATCGCTTCACATCAAGAAAGGGTTTGGTTAGCAACGTTTCATTTTTCCAAGTTCGTCTTGATGAGTAACACCTCTCAGTTTCTCTATATACGTACTTTGTGAGTAACAGTGTGTTTACTACTTGCAACTCCTTTGAGGCTGGATTGGTGTACCGACATGGGAAAAACCAAGACAAACTGAGGACAAAGGAAGTGACTATACCCAGTCTCTGGTCAGGATTTGAACTCTATAATCCCACTCTCGTGATAATTTATTTGTCGACTTGAAGCTTTTGGTTATTTTTTAATTAACTGCATTACTAATTACAAGGACAGCGCAAATAAAATGAAAAACTCGTTTTTTTTTTTTGTTTTTTTTTATCTCACTTTATTCAAGTTATCAAAGTAATCAATAGCTTAAATGGTAGAGCGTTCGTTTAGAATTCGGAAAGTCCTAGGGACGATCGCAGTGGCCGCCTATCCCGACTGAGGTTTTCAAGGACAAATGCCGGGATGCTACCTACTAACTAGGACTTGACCTACTACCTCCAAACATCCTCTCCTCACCCTACTCCGTCCTGAGATGCGGAAAGGCCATAAATAAATTCAAATTCCAAAAAATTCACACAAATCCATACAGAAACACATTTCCATATAATCATTGTTAGCCTGAAGATGTCTTCCCGAAGAAGGTGAAAAGTACTCAGCGAGAAAAAAAATCGCTCTAATGAGGATAATACATGATTATTTAAATAGTTACGTACTGTTTTTCAAATGTCAAACCGGGAAGGGAGTAAGCTATAGTGCTGTTACCGCCCATACAATTCATTTTATCTTATCTAATCAAATGTCAAACGTCTGAAGTGCCAAATCTGAAATTTTACAGAAGCAAAAAACTGAATAGACTTCGCTTAATACAGTAGGCCCTCTTTAATCCGGCACGTTCAGGACCACGGCCGTGCCGGATTATCGAACGTCAATATAATTTTAACGGGAATACCAAAGAAAAATTAATACAGTACAATGATGCTTAAAACAAGTTGTACATGTAATAAGCTACTCTATGACAAGAAAAAAAAATACACATGAGCGTTATTGTTTTAAAAAAAACCGCCCAAATCCAGCAGTTCCAGACCGAAGAATGCCGGACCAAAGAGCACCTACTGCATAAGGTACCAGCGCTCCCTGGTGATGCTTGTTTTCACCTTTTGCTCACAGAGTTGGTACCTGGAACAAGGACAGATTTCTTACAGTTGTTCCAACCGTGGTTCGTAGTCTGTGTCCTTTCTATGGTCCGACCTGTATCCTTCCACAGTTTCAATGCTTACAATTATCAGTTCTTCATCTCATACTTACCTTTATTTCTGACGATGGGCCGGATGAATAAAAAGAAACAAATGCTCTTGCTTGCAAATTTTCAAGGAAATTAATAAAAAGTGAAGCAAAAGCTCGTGCTTAATCGGAAGTGAAGCATTTGATAAGGTAGGGATCATTCATATTAATTGAAGCAAATGTTTCTCCTTCGACCTTTTGCTTTTGAGCAAATGCTTTTCCTTCATACTCGTGCTTCGAACCATTTACTTCTGTTTTATTCATACGGCCTGCTGTCCGCCAGATCCTTCAACCACCTGTCTCTGTTTTTCTTTTCATCCATTCTCTACTCAAATACTTAAAAAAGATGCGTGGTTGTATAAAAATTAGGAGTACGAATTACACAGCTACATTCCATGAATGTTTTGTTTACTTATCATCAATAAGAAAAAATGTCATTACGCGGTTGATTTGTAACGATTACGTGCATTCCTTACTCACAGGAAAAGTCGTCTTACTTAAACTTATCACAACCTGCCTTTCTTCACAGAATTTCTGGAAATCACCTGCTTCTTATGAGGGATCCCCTAGTGCACCCATTGGACAATTTTGGAATATGCATTTTTCGGATAGAGTAGGTTTGAAATCTCTGACGATAGAATGACGCATCAACTCGACTGCTAGTGGTATTGGAAGCTCTTATCAGTTCATTTTCCAACGCTTTCAGCAGCCTGCAATTCTGAAACTGGGCGGAATTTCCATCCCGATTGCAGACTTTTTCCCTTACGTTTTTGACGTGCCATTATCATCAGTTTGTCGGTGCATCACGTCACTACATTGTATATGGAAGAGGGAGAGGAGAAACTATGGGAACCACTACAAAAAAAAGTGTGCTTTTCAAGAAAGAGATCTTTATAAAGCATTTTTACGTTTCCAGAGAGAGTTAGTACTGCCCACAAATGACAAATTCTTCAAAGAAGAATCCGATTTATTGGCTACATATACTAAGTTCGTTAAATCAACAAACAGCCGGTTGTGGTAAAACAAAATTACAAGATGGTTCACGTCGAGAAAATAGTTACGTGTGCAGTGCACCGTTACATATCGACTCAGAGTGATATGACTAGGAGAATCTTATAAGCCTGAAAACAGTTTTATAGATTTTTATACAAGATAATTGTAGAAGCGGCATCTTTAAAGAGAAAATAGCAACCACTGTGTTAGAAAACTGCGTTGTCTTCATAATATGAAAAATATTCATATTCCAATTTCCTTTTCCTGGGCCAAAATAACAGAACCTAGCGAACGACTCGGACCATATATAAATCGCAGCCATATTCAATCAACTACTGGATGAGGCCTATCCCGGAGGGAGGAGATTGGTCTACTGCTCCCACGCTGACCAGACGGGTTGGGCGAGGAGAGCCTTAGGTCTCACTGGAATCGGCAGGCATTTAATCACTGTTAAACAGAATCATCAGGCTATTTTTGGAACATTTCTAAGCAAATATTAAGCTTTCTATTTGAAATTTCATATTGGCGAACAAAATAGTGGAACATATAACTAAACATAGCACCTCCTGTCTTGAAATAGTTTAATAATCGACGCTGCAGCTGGACGATTGTTAAAATGTAAATTAAAATAAGCACGTGGTAGCCAATTTACACCCAGAAAGGAGAGCAAAATAAGAACAAATGCTATAGCATGAACAAAAAAATATAATAGATAAGGTATAAGAAAACACAAAAGCTATTATATTAAGATAACTCTCTTTCGAAAAAAATCCTAAAGGTAGTTTTGTGAAGGTAAAAGTCCGAAGGGTTAGTCAGTGAGTGATCAAGGTATGGAAAGACTGATTAACAATGATTGTTTTTCTAAAGTCAATCTTGGAGTTTTGAGGTATAAGTGTTATAGTGGTTACAACTGTTGGGCTGTTGTTAGCTCTCGGAAACATGTAATTTAAACAACGTACTGTGAGGACATTACCATTCTTAAGGTGGTTGAGTGGTAGAGAGCTCATTTCTGACGCATGGGGTCTTCGGATCGATCCCGGATCACACCATGTTCGCTTTGTGGTGAACAAACACCGCGTGTGTGGGTCTTCTAGGAGTTATATAGTTTCCTCCCACTTTTCCCATAATCTATTCAGCCTGAGCCAAAGTTGCGAAAAGGCCTTAAAATTAAATTATTATAATGTTTAAAGGAATCTAAGGTTCGAAAGTTTACGGAGGGTAGGGAGGTAATTTAGTTGAAGGTAGGAATCATGTCAGTTCTGGAAAGAAATTAATATAACGTAAAATGATAAGAAATGTGGATTTAATAGACTCAGTAGCTTTGAAACTGGAAATACATTTATTATCCATAATAAGTCAACAACTAACCGCTTACAAGGATACAACTGCCTCGCGAGAGGCCTCCTTCATTGGTAGTTGCATGCAAGCAACTCAGAATCCAGTGAGAACTCCTACTAAACCATGATCCTAGGGGAAATTTTATTTTTTAACGAATTATGTTACAATTTCCATTTAGCAGGAATCGGAGTCGGTATGTTTTTGACGACTCCAACTCCAGCAAGGCAATAATTGCTTCCGAATCCGACTCCACAGCCCTGGACATAAGCAGTCTTTATTGTAGGCACCATTCCGAGCCTGGTGGAAGCAGAGAGAACACTCGAGTGGAGCTGTGGCGCTTCCTCCATCTTCGCCACTGGGTAACCACGTAAAGAAAATAGGACACAGGCGGACTTCTGAACACACTTCTTGGAGCAGTATGTTCTGTTGACTCAAATACAAGCTATACCTGATGTTTAAATAACCCCGAATCTAACAGTAGTATGGCACACAACTATTTGTCAATTTACCACCTATCGTCAGTGGCCAATGAACCACGACGCCCCTGTCAACGCGTTTGGTAGCGGCGTTTCTGTTCAGAAGACAAACGACAGAACGCGGGCAGAGGGCACTTGCCTTCGTCTACATCTCATGCGTCCTCCTCAGTACCGGATTTAGGTTTGATATGGCCCTAAGTTATTGAAGATAATGGGGCCTTTACGTGTCTAGTTTTCTTTTTCATCAACAGTGCCGCCGTCTTTTGGAGTTTGAAGCTGGTAATAGGGCCCCTATTACAAGCGGGGCTGGTTTAACGGGGCCCCATTACAAACCAAGCTGGAAAACAGGGGCCCCATTCATAACAAACTAGTACATAATACAAAATACCGTTGTTGTATATGTGTTTTATTGTATTTGCTTTTTTTATTATTATTTTGAAATTACATTACCGCCAGTTCTTTCTTTAATTTTTTGCCCCCCCCCCCCAAGGTAAGATAAAATGAACTGTATGGGCGGTAACAGCACTATAACTTACGCCCCTCCCGAGCCCCCCCCCCCCCCAAGGGAGTGAGGCCCTAAGCTATAGCTTGTTTAGCTTATACGTAAATCCGGCACTGCTCCTCCTCCATGACTATACTTAGTATACTATTGTGTGTATGCGTGGCTCAAAACAACGCTGCTGCATTGAACTTTTCGCAACCAAAGGCAGCCTTACAGCCAAACCAGACCATCATGTCATGCAACTTTCTCTACAAGCTTCACCCGCATTTAAATTTCAACATACTCGGAAATATTTCATTATTATTATTTCCTGTTCAAACACACACACATCTTACAATGACATTTCGAAAGAACCATACAGCAGAGAGACATTGTCAAGTGATAGATGGAACCCACTTACTTTAGGCTCACAATACTACTGATTTTGACAGACCGTTTACAGCCTATTCAGAAAATCCAGGAATAAAAGTACAGTATAAGTGCGTTTATTATCCCTATACACGTATGACACTTTTCTTCTCACTCTTTATAGTATGTTACGATCAAAATCTCTTGCAACCTTTTGTCCAAGATGTGAAGGACATGGTAGTCTGTGCATTGCATTTTTCCTCCGATTTGTCACGAGTCTAGTTCAGATCCCACGTCTAGCCCATAAATGCTAATGCTCGATTAGGACGTAAATTATCGTAACACAACTGGAGCATCTGAAAAAGATTCCACCTTAACTAAACTTTGCAAACGGTTGTTAGTACTGGGCACCTCGACATGAATACGAAGGATTAAGCTTCATTGCTCAGTAGAACACTACTTAAGTGATTCTCACATGAATCTCTGCTTTTTTGGTGTGCGTTCATTTCATGTTTGAAAGAGGAACCTGAGCGTTCATTTCATGTTTGAAAACTCTTTTTAAAGTATCTTCTGAACAACACTCGTAGTGCATCTTTTTTCTACAATACTCATAGGATTTGCTCCTCTTTATCGCGAGTTGCCTACTTGACTGCGCTTATCAAGTAAGCATAATCAAATATGGTCTACTATATAATCCCAAAGAAAGCGGATCACATACTTAAATTTATACAGTCAACAAAAAAGCGAACCCCACTAACTGGTAACACGGTCGGCAATGAAGAGTACAAGAAACATCCACCCAACACTGTGTACTTCATGAAAATCAGTCTCTCTCTCTCTCGCGCGCGCTACATGTGATTAACTCCACGCGTTAATGAAGTACTGCTTATCGACCACAATTTACAGCTACGAGGAATTTTCCCATTACCATCGGCTGTACTAGACTTTTTCAGCAAACTCTTCCGCAAAACTACTTAAAATTTTGAGCGCATATTTGCATCGACCATCCATGCAAAGAATTAGACGCAGCTCCTGGTTTTTAACGACGAAACAGGACCAGCTCCTTTTCTTTTTCTGCTCCTACTGACCAATATACCGTCTCAAGGCCAGCTTTTAGGTGGACGGACATGTGCACAGAAAAGGAACAGCCATTTTTGATATTCACATCATGCAGTAAAGAGAAGGCAGCTGAGCTAAACGAACCGGCCGGAAGCTGGCCTTCACTGGATGAAGTTCAAACCCAGCCCGGCCCTCCGGCAATACAGTAAAACCGGTCTTTGACGTATTCTGGCATAACCAGACACCCACTCCCTACACACTCAAGCATCCAGTCTCATTACTTCATACGCAACCTAACAAACTGGAACAACTAGAATCGGGGTAAACAAAAACGATATTGCGAAACAAGAAATGTAATGGCTCGAAGAGGCCGATTTCGGAAATACTACAGCGAATGAACTGTAACCTTAAATGTTAGAATGCTTTTCCTTTCTTTTCAACTGATGCCATGGGCCGTCTATTGAAAGAAGCGATCTAGCACAACACGCGTCAGCAACATTATCTCCGCTTGCAGTTGTGCATTCATTCTCAAATTATCAATACATGATCAAGTACGAATGACCCTTGCTAGGGGAGTTTATGTGCTTTTAATGAACTCATTTTTAAATTTAAAAAGGTATTAAATACTAAATAGTACGGCAACTACGAGATCAGATCTACCGAACTTCACACTTAAAAAATCCCTTTCGGTAGGCCTACAGGCTGAGGTAGATTTCGAAGTTTCGCTGGGAGCCGGGGCTCGCCCCCCAACTTCAGTGCTTTTGAGAGGATGCGCCTCCTTTATCTTAACCAAAATCTCCCTGCAGCACTACACCACCACGGAGTACATCTTCACCCTCCCACGGTTGGCTGCGCCCCCAAAGGGAAGATTTGCCCCATTTATTGTAACCTACTCTTGGTCAAACACCTTCAAAGAAAATTTCGTTTCTCTACCTTCAATGATTTGGAAATTGGGTTTTTGGGGCGGCCATTTTGGATCCAAGTTGACGACTTTTTGAAAGTTTTCTTATTTTGTCGTGACCTACTTGTGATAGTAAAACTTCAAGTAAAATTTCATTTATCCAGCTCAAACGGTGTGCAAAATGGGATTTTGGGCGGTCATTTTGGATCCAAGATGGCGACTTTTCCCAAATGTTGTGATATTTCCCTAAGCTACTCGTCATAATGCACCTTTATGCCAAATTTCGTATCTCTAGATCAAACGGTGTGGAAAATGGATTTTTAGGTCCGCCATTTTGGATCCAAGATGGCGTCTTTGAACTCATTAGGTAACATTTTCATAATCAAAAAGTGATGTTGTGCCTTTATGCCAAATTTGATTTCAATAGCCCCAGCGGTTTAGGCTGTGTATTCTATACAACAATGGGTTCGGCGGCCATTTTGGATCCAAGATGGCGACCGATTTTGCTCATTAACGAACTTAACCGAGCTATTAAGCTTAGAAACAACATATAAAAATTTGGTTCAAATATCTTCAAAATTATGGCCGCTAGCGTGTTAATATACCGATCTCAATAGGTATATTTTCTTCGAAATCTACCTAAAAAGTATAATTCAAATACTTGGTACTGTATTCAATTTTCCATACTTGCACCACCATTCTAAGCTAAAATTACCTTTAGTAAAGATGGAGAAAAATCTCTTGGATGCATTAATGGTTTAAGGTGGGGGGAAGGGGAGATAACACTCAGGAGACTACATGGGAAAAGATGATACTACACGCTATTACAAAGTACACACTGAGGGCCGCCGTAGCTCAGTGGTAGAGTGTTGGCGTAGCATTCGGAGGTCGTGGGTTCAATCCCAGCGGCCGACCATCCTGACCGAGGGTTTTCATCAAAACACCCGGCAAATGCCGGGATGGCACCTTCAACATAGGCTCTGGCCGACACCTTCCCCAGCCCTATCCCGGCCTGAGCCTTAGATGCCATAAACAAAAATTCAGTTACTAAAACACTGAAATCCATAGCAATACTGCTGCACCACCCACACTATCTTTACCAAAAGCTGTAAGTCACCAGCTCGTTTAGGACGTTAATAACAATTCACTCACTCACGCATAGACACAGAACCTTACTGGCTCCACACGCATAGAAACAGAACGTCGGTAGTGCCTTTGTAGGGTTTATAACATTTATATATATATATATATATATATATATATATATATATACAATGACCAGCGGACGATTTGTCAGAGAAACGTACCCCTTTCTCCCTACCCTGCCAACGCTTCAAAAACCAAACGAGTTTGTTCGAGAAAAGGGTGTTGTGATAGCTGAAGGTGCACTCTGAAGCGAGAACATATGAAGATACACATGTTTCCCTTGCGTCTTCTCTCTCGATCACTTCACTCTCAAAGCATCCTTAACACCACCACAACTAAAATATGCTAATAAAAAAAACCAATTCTGTTACCTAATTATTCCTTATTTCAATTTGCTAGACTTTTCATTGGTCTCCTATCTGGAAGCAAATATTAATTTTATAAGGCTACTAATTGAAACTGCCCTAACCTGTGGCCTCTTAGCATCAACTCGGCTACTGATTAAGAACTAGGATAATAGTTCTTAAGAAGGGCGTTACCACTCCCATGGGCACCTCACGAGATGTTCATAAGCATTCGCAAACACATGTGTCATCAGGGAAAGCGAACCATACACCTCGTCACACCTGATACTGCACTGCAAGCTCTAGGGGAGGCGGGACAGGTGGGAAACAAGTTTATGCGCTGCGAAAGCAGCCATCTGGAGCAGTTTCAATTCAACGAGATTAGAAAATGTTAAACAGCACAAATGAATACAGAAACATAAACGAACGCTACACAGTAACGCTAAAGAAGCTGAAGCTGCTCACAAGTGACAGGGAGAAGTATAGCCTACTTCCACATACCCTACTTTTCAATTGAATAGGAATAACGTCCTTCATTCAATACTCTTCCCGAGAACTATACCATTATTCGCCTCATAAGCTCGAGAAACACTCGTAAAACTTCAAGGATTAGAACTTGGATGCCGAAAAAGTAGCGACTGTAACCACTAAACAACGCAGGATAGATGTCTTCTGATGGACTGCTCCAACGTTCACTTTTTAGTTCGTTCAGCAATGGAGTGTATTTTATAATGAAAAAGCATATCATTCTTGACTTGCAGAAAGAGCCCCCCCCCCCCCTTACGCTACCTAATGTTCATCATTTGATTCTTCAGTATAGGGACAAAGGGGAAGAAAAAAACAGGTCTAAGCGTACTGATAGTGTCTGAAGTTCCTCCTTTCAACCTTAATTTACTTGTACAACTAACTACACCTAATACCGATTAACTAACCGCATTGTCCGTACATGTGCCTGTAATGGCGAAGGCAGACTGACGACGTGAGGATGCATGAAAGAGTGAGTTTGGACAAAAATGAACACCTTTGGTATGAGATTTATCATTAACCACACCTACAGTCATGAGCCCTACCTCTCAAAAGATAATCTTACAGTATGACGAATAAGCGATACTCACGAAATATTAGAAAAACAAATGTTAAGTAACAAATCCAACCAAAAATAAAAATGAACAGCTTCACAACCAACAAAAACAAATCACACAGTTTTTCCAGATTGAAATTATTTATGTCCTTCAGGCAGGGATAGCGGAGGGGAATGGATGCGAAAAGATGCCGCCCAGGGCCTAAGTTGAAGGTGCCATCTCGGCAATCGCCTGGTGTCACTCAGGAAAACCCTGAAAAAAAACACCTCAAATCAGGATGGTCGGTCGCTGGGATTGAACCCACGACCTCCCAAATGCTAAATCAACGCTCAACCACTGAGTCATGGCCACTTGGTACCTTTTGCTAGATAAAGATGAACAATCCACGCATCTTATAAGAACTGCGTAGCTACATTTATAAAATAAAGGAAAATCGCAAAGAAGAAATCGTTCATTCACTTCCGCTATTCCTATGAGGTGACCGTAATCACATTACCATAACACATCAAGTTACGCCCTGGCTTTTAAACAGGAATAATATAAAATGCCATTACAACACAATACCTGTATGGGTAATAAGCATAGCACGCAAGCAACGAACTATTAAAGACGTCTACTTTATATATCAGACTAAAATAACCTTTGTTACGCTACGACGTACATTCTATAAGACCAACTACTTAAAGCGTTTCAAGCGGCAAATATGTTTGGAGAGAAAAAAAAATAATCCGTACTTTTGTGCACTAACTTCTTTTTTAAGTACAGAGACGTTAATTTTGTCATAACATCATTTCCTCTACCAGATATATTAAGAACTAGCTTCGCATTCTCTTGTATCCGTTCGGCTGATTGAGGTTAACAATGCATCGTAACAAATGCTACATAATGACAATTAAATACACCCATTAACGTAGGAAATTCTGCTATATAGCAAGTCTCAATCACTTCTACTTATTACCAGTGATGGATTCCACCACCAAATCACAAGTATTAAACCAAGTAATAAGATGAACCCGAATAAGTAATACCAGCTTAATAGTTCCAGGCATCTCAAACAATGTGGCTAGAAATTGTTTCTAAAATTTAAAAAAGATGACAGACTTTATAAAATCCTGGAAATTCTTGTTCATGAAGAGAAAAGATATATGGAAGCTAATAGCGTTTGATTTTGCTACTTGAGTGATTAAAAACACATTCAGTAAACGACCTGGCTTGAAGGTCGATGGATAGACAAAAGAAATAGATTAATACACTTATTAGTCATCGCTCACTAAGATAAATGATACTGAGTAATCATCACAAGAAAGCGGATTATTCCGGATAGTGAAGTAAGTCAATGTAAACAAGCTAAAAGAGCCTGTACTTAAATACCACGAAATAAACTTAACAGCTCTGTTTTGGTACAAATGAAGAAAAAAAAAAAGATCCATAAGCGAACGAAGATAGCGTGGAAACTATTTATTTAGTTTACCACAATATGTTCCATAAAAACATCTTGAAGTGATTGTCCAACAACACGTTCGATATGTTTACTTAAAAATTAAGGAAATCAAAACCAAAATTAATGCTTTTGTTTTTTTTTATGGTCAAATTGTAGTACACACGCAGTCAGTGAACAGGCTATTAACCATGTTTTGCACTTCGCAATACACGCATCAGTTACAGGAAGAAGGTTTTCCGTTCTGTACTTCCAACTGCCTCGAAGAGTAGACTAAGCGCTAACATGCAAATTAACCATTGAAGGCTCATGTCCTGACCGAACTGTAGCACAATTAAGGGCGCTAGCAAAAAATCCGTCAAGCTTGCTCATGGGCAGGCTTGTCGAGCAAGCTCGATAGTGTAATTGTGCCTTAATAAAGCTCTGCCCCTGGCCTTATTACTGAAGACATTTACATTACTACTAAATTCAAGAGCCGGCGGATGCGAATCATTATGAACTGGTGTCAAGGCATCTAAGGCTCAGCCGGGATAGGGGAAGGGAAAGTATGGACCACAGCCTAAGTTGAAGGTACCTTGTCTGGTGTGACTAGGAAAATCCTCAGTCAAGATGATCGGCCGCTGGGATTGAACCCACAACATCCCAAATGCTACACCAACGCTCTACCACTAAGCTTCGGAGGATCGATCAGTGTATTTTAGTCACTGAGGGCCACACATATTAATGGCATCCCCCAAAATACATATCAATCTATTCGTAACGTTCTGATGTCAGTCACCCTGACTGAAGTCTTCCTTAGTTTCACTTAAATACACTTAAAACAAAATCCCAGCTGCTAGCTTCCCTCATCACTTTTCCCGGAAGTCGTTGCTAGGGTTGCAAAGTTATAAAGTAGGGATGGCCACTCCGGATGCCCGTTCATCCTGGTGTTCCGCACTCGAGTTTTCTAGAACGGATAATGTGTCATCCTGATATCCAATAAAGAATTTTTTTACCACCTCTATATCACAAACCAGTATAAGTTCTTAGATAATAATAATAATGTACCTTCATTAAGAGACCTAGTCTTTTGTCAAACAGGTACACCTGGCTGTAAATTAGTTTCTTGAAAGACATCCGAGAGAAAGGATATTTTCGCCCTTCTCGTTCTAACGAATTCAACTGTCTTGTCGTCCACGACAGCACGTACAATACAGCATTTCGATACGCTTGATAAACAGTGAATTAAACTACATGCCAATAAACACTCGCGTTTACATCTCGTGACCTTTAGTAGAACAGTCTAGAGAGAGAAGAAAAAAAAAGGAATTCCACGAACTCAAGTCAATGTCCTCATTCAGCACAATTTGATACATATTGATTAGTTCCCGGATTATATCGTGCTAAGTCAGCATCTATGTTGCATGACTAGCTACCACTAGTTTCACTTACAGGTCTTGCAGACAAGAATAAAGAAATGCACAGTCGGTTCTCTTGGAATGTACTGTAAGCTTCCAAATTGCAAGATGAGACTGAGACAAAAAAAAAAATCCCTGATCAACCACATCTCATTAATAATTTACATAATTCTTGATTTCACATTAGCATTTGTTCTAGCACCTATATAATGTGCTAATGGAGTGTACAAAACAATGGCACATGTGTATTCTGAACAACTCCCCAGGCTGACAGAAATTACGCTGCTAGTATTACTAACTAATTAAAACTAAATTACTTATCTGAAGTAAAAGAAGACATCAATAATAGTCTTTAGACTGACAACAACTTTCCCGGATCTTCTGAAAACTTTATTGCCATTAACAGAACAACTCTTCCAAATTCACTACAGGGGTGGTGGTTCATGTCTATCACCCTAGTTTTAGTAGCCGGGGGGAGGGGAACTCGAAGATTCCGGGTTCGAGTCCCGGCAGGGGCATGGATTTTAACAGCTAAAGGCGAATCGTGACGGGCCGAAGTCGAAAAGTTACTAGACTGGCCTATATAAAAATAAAGTTTACCCAGTTTTAGTCGTCCAGTTCCCTTTGTTAAATGGTAGGTCAGGAAGGGTAATTAATGGTCGAAAGGGTTTGTCATTTCAATTTTGAAACCCCTCAACAAGGGCTCTCATATAATGAGAAACAGAACAGAGGGAAAATCAAATAACGAACAAAACTACACACCTTTCATAAAATCAATCAACTTGATAACTAGATGTAATCGGATCCTTCCAGTGAACTGTGACGATTAATGAAGGCCAATAGCTTTGTCAAGTGCCACACCCTACGGTTTCTGCTACAGACCCTCCCCACAGGACAAATACAGATTTTTAAAAATCTCTCAGACACGTTATGGCTTTTTACAGCATCCCCGGGTCTTCATCATCTGTTTGCTCAATGCATTAGTCATTCCCTTGTGGTAACGATTGAAACTGAGGTTTCCATTCAGAAATTTCATTGTCAATTGAATTAACTACTGCTGATCCACTTCCATAGATTACAATTCGAAAACAATACCTTATACTAAGCCTCTACTCTCTAAAGCACACAATATGCCTCATTGTACAGCTGAAGTCCATTGCGTTAGATGACTTTTTTTTTCAGTTTTAACTATTTGAAAGCTATTACGGACAATGAAATATTGTCCAGAAATAACAAAGGAAAATTAATCACTAAAGGCTATCGTAATTCTAATACTTAAAAAAAAATAATAGCCTGCAAATAAAATCTTCAAACAAACAGCACTTGTAGGGTAACTTCGACATTACTGACGTACTGAGAATGATGGCATGATTGCGACCCGTAGGTTCCCGAGCAAGGTGAACCGATAGCGTTTGTCATCGGATTGATATCATGTACTAAGACGGGCCCTACGATTTCAACCAAATCTAATGCTGAACCACCGCGTTAAACGTGTATTATTTCATGAATATCATTTTCGCTAACAAATCGGATGTCTTCAGTTAAATTTCAAACCGAAAATCAATTTGTTTTAACATCTACTGAATTTTCATTAATCTCTTTAAGAAGCACTGCTATTTTCAACTATTTCTAAATTTAACTTATATTTAAAATAAATGCGGAAAGTAAGAAGTGAGACCCGTCACCACGCAAATTATTTCTTTATTTCTCTTCAAGAGCACAATTCTGGAGCCATACCGTAAAAGCGAATACCGGTAAGTCAAAAAAAAAAAGAAGAGGGGATTGAGCAGGGATTCCTAATGCACAGATTTTTTTCTAAGGTGTCATCTTGAATGTTCCTTGAAAGCCTAGAAAAAAATCTGTGCATTAGGACCCCCACGTAAACCGGTCCATTAGGAACCTTAATCCCCTCTTTAAAAAACGTTTGATTTTGATTTTTTTTTTTTTCGCTTTTACGTTGTGACTCCAGAATACGTAGTAAATCCACAACGAATTACTATGCACAATTTTAATGAGATTACGACTTACAGCAAGCAGCAACGGCCAAGCAAACCTAATTACCTTTGCATTAATTGTATAATAATACTTAACCGATCAATAGGTTTAAATTACGGTACTCCTCTTTCACATAACAAACATGTAACACTGCCAACGGCTTAAAATCAATTACTTTCTTTGTTAGCAAGTATGAAATGTGGGGTAAATAATTTGGTAACTCGTACCTAAGAATGATTGTGAACGTTTATTTTAATTTAACCTTGCTGGAGCCCCAATGAATTATTTTCGACTTCAA
This sequence comes from Lepisma saccharinum, assembly GCA_022664845.1. Classification (NCBI taxonomy): domain Eukaryota; kingdom Metazoa; phylum Arthropoda; class Insecta; order Zygentoma; family Lepismatidae; genus Lepisma; species Lepisma saccharinum. Next base: position 47,626 of record JAGDQP010003149.1, read on the forward strand.
GGGGTCTGCGATTTGGAAAGGCTTTAGATCGGTATTAAAAAACATACAAAACTATCTTGAACCTTGTTCTACGTAGAATTCAATGATCCATAGTGAACAATTCTTCTACATTTAATTGATAACACTTATTTGTCTCTATAATCAATATCATTTAGCGATGCAAAACCACTTCAAAGCAGTAATCGAACTGATAACTGTTTGATTTTTATCAATGACAAAAGACGAAGACGTGAACAAGTTATAATGAAAAGATTAAACGTTTTTGCTACAATCATACGTATTTTACTGTCCTATTAGGAAAGAGTACACTGTTTGTCAGAAAGTATGCAGAAAAAATAGTGATGAGCATACAGAATTATTACTCCCTTTCACAAAACGTTAATGGAAAGAGAAAAAAAACGGAAAGGTTCTCCTCCACAGAGAACGTATCTCCACATTTACTATGACTGTCCTCTATAAATTACCAAAAGCATAAAAATCAGGATGTTTGCCACTTACGATTTCCTATTACGTAAGATAAAAGATGGTATCTAGGAACAAAGTTAACGCCACTCAAAAAATAATGAAGGGTTTATATGAAACAATGAATAAACACTTAAGTCTCCATGAAAAACTGATTAGAAGACTTTGAAAACAAACTCCCGAAAAATCACATGCTTACGAACACTGTAGCTAATCTCAATAGCAAACGGAAGATTTTCTAAAAAATAAAAATAAAACATTGTTAGCGTTCTACCGAATGCCACAGGTCCTTCAAGTCAATTTAAGCCCTCTAAATTCATCCGCATTTCGTACTTTCTATCTTGATTTAACGTTACAACTGAGCCTCCTTAACATTGTTAAGAATTTGGATCATTCTTCCTCTTTTTCCTCAACTATACCTTTAACTTCATCCTTTAGTATGTACCAAGCAAATGTCCTAACCAGTTTATTTTTCTACTCCCATATATTGTGTCCGCTATTGTTTATCTCTCGTCTACTGACATCATCAAGCACCTTCTGTGTCCTGCTGATTTTTTCTATTCTCCTCCGTTCCCATATCTCGAAGGTTTCCAATTTTCCTTCCATACTCTTTTATCCAGTCCACGTTTTTGGACCCATATAACACAATATCTCAAAATATTTAATCAATCTTTTCCTCAACTCTTTATTGGTCCACAGAAAAAATATACAGTCCTTAGGGAACGCCACTGGTACCCTCGTCTTTGTTTATTCTTTCACACGTCATATCCTCATACTTCCCAAATACAGCAGAACTCAGTTATAACATCGCAGGAACTTGAAAAAAAAAAATAGTGTCGTTATAACCCAGGTTCATGGTGTTATGAGGAATATGTTGGTACCACACAATATTTAACGCTATAGGCGAGGCGTAGCTATAACCGTTGTCGCTGCCACCAAGCTGTAAGCTGGATACCCATCCTATTTTCCCTCTTCCAATTTCGACATTCCTTTTACCATCTCTCTCGTTTTCATTCCAAGCCCCACAGCTTCTTTGGTGGCGAGAAGAATCGACGTAAAGCGATTCCCCATGAGTAACTTCCGATCTCCATCACAAAGACCTTTTAAAAAAACAGCTAGCAAGTAACAGTTCAATTATAAACTACGTCCCCTCTCTCAACACTTGCTGCTTCTAATTTGTTTACGTGCTTTAAGGAAACTTTGGCTCTGGCCGGGATAGCATAGAGAAGCGAAAGTTGCAAAGTAGTCGGCTACGGTGTTTGAAGGTACCATACCGGTATTTTCTGGGAGTGACTGACGAAAGACCCTGAAAAAAAAAACTGTCAGATTGGGCGGCCGATAGGTATGCTGCTTGCATTTAAATTAAGTCATTAAATCAATACAGAATCGGAAATGTAAGGTAAGGTCTCAGGTCTCCACACCAAGTATCCATTTTCTCTGAATCACCTCTTGCAAAACAATGGGGGTTGGCAAAAACAATGTTCTTTTTTACATACTTTGCTTTATATATTTATATTACACATGGATAGAAATAAGTTTTTTCCTCGTTACCTTATAAAGGACGGGACCTACAGCTTAGGAATCCGAACCACTACTCGGTTTGCACCTGAGAGAAATTATCCTCCACCTGGACTCGAACCCGGGATCCCTTGATTACAAATGCGATGACCGACCTTGATTACCGACTTATCCACGGAGAACACCTGACAGAAATACGTTGTACTAATCTTGCATACTTGTGAACTGACCCCTTAATTAAGAGTCACTTCAGAAGAACAAAAGCATACACAATTTAAATCATTGTACAGAGGTATACTAACTCTATGGCTTACGGAACTCGCAAGTTGATCGCCGCAGTAACAAACGTTTGCCACTGGATTCTGTCCATGACAACATCAAGCCAGTTTTCATCACGAACACCTACTTCTCGAGTTATACACATTATTAAAATAAATGGACAATTTCGAAAGATTGCAGAACACAGATTTAATTTAGTCCAAGCTAGTTCACAGAGTCAGAAATACATAAGACTTAATTTGCATATCAACAAAAGAAGTGAATAAAGATGGTACGAATTATCTGAGTTTACTCTGGTGCTAAACCATCCATACATATAGAATTTCGTCGTCGGAACTGCAATACCCCCTATGTGGCAAACTGAATTTTTCAGGAAGGACAAAAAAAAACTGGTTTCTGGGCTACAGTCTGGTGATCAATAAGTAAACATCATTAGAACAAAAGAATATTTAAAAAAAAATTCTTTGTTTGCAATTGCAAATAATAATAATGTACACTACTGGGTGCGGTCGATAAATTTTGCCAATTATATCAATATATTTAAGCAAAGTTAACTCTGGCATCTCCATGAAACAATAGGTTTTCAGGCAAACAGAAAGATGCAATTTGGTTTCGTTATGTTTGTTTAACCTTAACATCCTTATGTAACAGCAAAGTTATGAAGGACAAGCCCTACTGCTTACAGTGACATCCGAACCACTACTCGGTTTGCACTTTAGAGCAATTGTGGCCCAATCGAGAATCGAACGCGGGCCCCCAAGGCGAAAATGATATAAAATTAACCCAGATGGTGTAATATATGGAATCGTGACCATGAAGTTCACACTAATTTTGGCCTTTTTGCTTTTTTTTTGGGGGGGGGGGGATAAACCAACCACTCCTGCCTCTTGGCCTACCCTACAGCTCCGATCTAGCCCTCGACCTCATCCTCTAGGTTGGAGGGTGAGGTCTAACCTCCAGAGGATTACCGTCTCTGGTCTCTATATCACATAGCTCAATTTCCTGCATGTTCTTGCAGTTTCTACCTACACTTTATCATTGTGCGCTCATCCAGTGAAGCATATTGAAAATAATCACTGAAAATATGGAAATCAGCGAAGGTGTGTTGAGAGTGGAAAGAAGAAAATACACCGATCCTCTGAAAGTACTCCTTCCTTGCGTAGCGCTATAAAAGATACACTACATTACGTTTTTACCTCTGAAAGGAGAATAACCCTCTTTAATGTGATGAAAGAAACATGTAGCGGTAATTATGTGAGTACGAGAAAGGCCTCAACTAAAGACCATGACACTGCCTTAAACTGAAAAGTTGATCTACTTATCTCCTGAAACTGTCATGATACTCTTTATCTTAAATGATAACCTAATTTTGTTTAAGCGATGTAAATGAAACTAGACATGCGACACAACCTCCACATATATCATACAAGCTTTAAACTATACATCAGAAAATAAGGACATGGTGCAAATACACTCTCGGAATTCCTGTTTGCACAATTAGTAATCTTTTTTAAAGTTTTCCCACTAATTTGAATATGATACAACTACACCATTGTTTCACAGCAAAACTATACACTGACTAAAATTCACCGACGCGCCAAGTAATCTTTTGTTTGAAAATCCCCGACTTATCCAGTTTTTCCCAGATATGCAGGAACCATGAATGGCAAAACACAGCGGCGGATTCACAATTCTACCGATCACGCGGACCCATTAAAGTATTGACACCTGCGAAATTTAAAATATAAATGAAAATTAAGGCTTACAAACTGAATTCGGAGAGAGATATTTAATAGAGCGTGTTTGAAGATCACAAAAAACTTAAAAAAAGATCGTGTTAAATAACCAAATTCCACAAGGAGGGCATACAATTGTTCATCGATATTTAAGCCAATATCAATAGTTAATATCTGTTCACCCGAAGCATGATCACGGCAGTCGTATGGTCTTAACACATCACGCCAGTGTCCCAAGAGTTTGGGTTCGAGTCTCAGCTAAGACATTGGCATTTGTGGATTTTTAGCAACTTAACAGTGAAGACAGGCTGAAGCCACTAATAACTTTTAAAAAATGACCAAGAAGTACAATGTTTACTTTGAATATTGCTAGAAATTGCGAGTGCATGTCTGCAGGACGAGATTCTAATTGCTTTGGTTGGCGATAAGTTGGTATTGAAGTAATTATATTTATCTTGTTCCTACTTTAACGTTTGTCGTGACTTCACACTGCCACTGTGAATAGAAACCACACCGTGTGACAAGGCTACTTTTGACTATTTTCTGCCATAGACGATGCTCTCATCAGTATATGTAATTCTGAATGATAGCTGTTATGTGAAATACAAAAATTATCATAAAACACCACAAATCAATAAAAGCACATACCACAATCGAAAACTCAAACGCTGCAGCTGAACAAACAATTATAAGTTCTCAATATTCAATCCATCTGAAAAACACAGGACAAAACCCAGTAATCGTCCACTGAAATCCATCCCACAACTCAAAAACGTGACGTCTACATTAAGAAATTGAGAACAAACCATTTTCCACCTGAATGAAGCAAATTTTAAGAAGGCCACGATAGGCAGCTGTCAAGTTTGAAACATACTGCTCATCCCAGTTCTTAATTCGAGGAATTGATCTGGCAATCGCCTGACGGGACTGAAGGAAACCACCGAAAACCTAGGGTAGAATAGCCGGTAGAGAACTTGAACCAATGTCGACCGATACGCAGATAATGACCTTGACCACGACACCAAGAGGGCTGGGTCTCAAGTATGGTACATCGAAATACATTAAAATGCTCTGAGTGAAGTATTCTGATCATAAAGACAAGCTGAGGTTTACGAATGTATTTCACGTTAAATAACCATAAAACTACTTAATGTAGGTTGATCATGCTCAGTCAGTACATGAGCTAAAATAAAACTTGGAAACCACATGCATCACAAAATTAGAAAGAAAAAAAAAAGGAAGAAATCTACTGCACCAGAAACATATTTATAAACCACAAATACGCACTATTTCGTAACCTATAATTTCAGATCAACTAACACTGCCAATGAAATGACAACTACCGCGAACATCACACAACTTATGAGCACTTTAGTGTTATCCTGAACCTCCCCACTAATAAAGAAATAGCCTTCTCACACGCTACAATGTTTGCCATTCACTGTGGCAATGTTAACTCACCACAAACACACTAATCTATGAACAAGGTTAATGCTTCCATTCTGCTCAATGCCAGACGTCACGCCGACCAAAACAAAACAATGCTCACCCAAACATCCACTCACCACTGCTGACAATGTTCCAAGTAAACACGGTATTCTTAACTTGAACGGAAGCTAGCTCTGGCCGGTGCCTTAGAAATTCGATGGACTCCTCTATGGTCTCGTATCGAAGTTGTTTTCTTCAACAACAAGTCATTCCAGATCCTTCTACACTTGAAATTCATTCCAAATTCACAATTTTAAGTAAGCATTCATACTCACAGAGTATAAATAAAATGACAGTTCTCCCAAGCTTTGATTATTGTGACGTAGTCTATAATGAACTGTCAGTCAGTCTAGCAAAACAGACTGCAAATCACGCAAAATATATGTGCTCGGTTCATCTTCAATGATTAACGGTATGACCATGTATCAAGCAGATACACATGAAGTCTACTAATTTTGTGACTTGAATTTCCCTGAATTTTCCAGGATATTTTTCCCCGAATTCCCTGAGTTCTCAGTATAGTGGAACATGTAAATAATACGCACATCACCACCACCCAGTGTCCAAGCACCTCGTACATTATTGGTTGGCATTTCACAAGTGAATATATATATATATATATATATATATATATATATATAT
>JAGDQP010003149.1:53850-84183 GCA_022664845.1 Lepisma saccharinum
ACATTGAAAAAATCCGGCCAGCAGCGGGAATCGAACTCACGACCTCCGCATTGCCGGGGTTGTGCTCTTACTAACTGTGGACAGGTTCACGTAATAAATTTCCCTCATAAATTATAGATTTTCCTGAGCTTTCCAGATTTATAAAAAAATTCCCCGAGTTACACTGCAGTTGGATGGCTGAAACCGCGAGAGAAGAAAGTCTCACATTCTACTCCAGTTATACAGGGAGTACGTTTAGGAACTCAGCGCTTGTTGACGGAGCTCGCGCTTGACTCACCTATCCCAACCCGTAGCTTTCTCATGACTGTACGCTCCACGGTTTATTGCTAAATAGATTTTGTACTTCTTTTCCACGAATATTACATATACTAATAACGAAAGTGGTTCTTCAACACGTCCACATATTATATCACACTCAAAATATTCATGAGGATAGAATTAAACTAAGAACAAGAACGCAATATTACACGGAACTTATTCCTATTCGAACTCAAAATGTTTTTATATACGTAAAAATGTACGCGACAGCTGAACCAGAAACCCAATCATGTTAACAGATAATGTAGTTCACGTTAATAAAGAGAAACAGCAAGACGTCAAAAAATTATAATTGTTATTTACATCCTTCTCTTCGCTACAAATTCGGGTATAAAATAAAGTGAGTAAAAAATAAAATGATCTCCGCTTACGAACGTCCGGAACATATTTCAGCCATCACCAGCATTTATAGAGTACGTTGAAAAATCGTACAATACCCATTGGAATAACTCTACACAACGTCTAGTTTTATTGACGAAACTCAACTCCATCGGCCTTTGTGCATGTTAGTTTTTTCCCCTTTCTCTCTGTCTCAATTCAGATCATAAAAAGATGCGGATTTCCGTCCCATTAAAATGCATGCAAGCAAAACAAATCTAAATGTATCTTCCGATTCCATATACTGAATAGAACATACCTTTATCATGACAAGAGAGTTCACACCAGAATTTCATGCGCAACAACATATCGATCACAAAATACACATTATGCAATAATCATGAGTCAATGCACGACATATATTTATACGCGTACACTCGCAGGAAACACGACCAAAACCACTTACATCAAACAACAGAACACTTTTCATTATAATCTGATGGTATTTGAACCTGACGCGTCAGACCCTACGTGCACTGAGAACGGCTCAAATCTTTAATCTTTGTCTGACTACTAAATTTTATTTTTCGTGGATTCTATTCAACATGACCACTATTGGTAAACCTTCATCTGCACCTCAAACATCTCGGCAACACAAATAATCATTAAGTTAGCTACCTACACCTTGTCGAAAATCATCATTACAAGAGCCTCTCTTCTGATTACTCAGTAGTTTTATGTGCCGGTATATCGTATGTTTGCAAGGAAAGTGTCGCATCTTAGTTTGGAAAAATGGGCTATTAATGAATCAAGCGATTCAAAAACAAATGTTGGTGACAATGAACGAAATCTCCAAGTATCTTGAATCCTTATGTATTACCTTCAGTCAACAGAATAAATCCTTAAACAGTTCCGATTCTTCAAGCAAGTATTTTACAGGAGGAAAAGAAGTGACGTCTTACTTAAGGAACTATATAGAAAATCCTTCCAAACCCTCCGCTACCTGCAGGTCAACGATGTAGACAGACTTGTCTCTCTCTCGTCAAAGGAGAATGGTACTTTTGAGGGGAGGGGGAGGAAAACAAAAATTGGAATCTTTTGAGTTAACACTTATCTTGCAAACATGCGATATATATTTTTCTACTAAATCTTAGTATCCAACACGAATCCTGTAGTATCTTAGTAATTCCAACACGAATCCTGTACACAGACTGAGCCAAATATGCCTTAAATAAAATTCAATTCAACGCATCATACCCATTTCAGTTCAAGGTAAAAGTATCCTCCCTGAACTCAAAATTCTTTACTCCAACTTTCCGTCTAATGTTACTTAGCTGCGGGGATTCATTGTTGCAGTATATACAAATGATTGATCAGCCTCATTCTCCAAGGGAGCAAGCGGTCTTTCGAAACATGAGTTCAAAGAAATGTCGAGTTTACCATTGCATCAGATTAAGGCAGAAAACAATGAACTGATTATCCTTTTGGAACAAAAGTCACCGCATTGTTTTCCGAAAACAAACCAATCCCTTAAATTTTCACCTACGATATCATCTAAATGCAAAATCCCAAAAATGATCATATGCAAAGTTGTCTCCCTCTCACGATGATGTGTTGTTCTTGTCACCAACATCCATCTTCTTTCTAACCAAAATTACGCTACTTAACGTTGCTAGCGTTAAGTTCACTGCAACAAGAAAACAAAAAACTCTTTGTACATAATCAAGACCACTTCCCGATCGCGACACTAATGTTTCCAAACGAACCGTGACGTTCATCAACGCTGAATAAACAAAGTATTTCAAGAAATCTCTCCCAACCCGTCTGGCCAGCGTGAGAGCAGTAGACTTCCTCCCTTCGGTGAGAGGCCTCATCCATTAGTGGATCGAACATTGTTGTGATTTATTTATTATTTCAAGAAATACATCAGGAAACAAATAAGTTACTGTGCGACATTGTTCTAAAAAAAAAGAAAAAGTAAAGGGTCACTCAAAAACAGCGAAACATACTTTTCACCGAAAAATTCAATTTGGTAAATCTCTACATCGTCGTATACACTTCAAATGTTACTCTCCTTATTTCGGGTGCGTAGAATGCAAAATGTGACGCAAAAACAAGGGGAGATGTGAATGCAAAGGCACACATATGCCCTTGTATTCGCATCACCCTTGATTTTACATCACATCCTGCATTTTACGTGTCCACCAGCAACATCAATGAAAGCACATTCAAACGCCTTCTGGAAGAAGCAGACAATCACTCCAAATTTAAAAAAGACTAACTCAAATGATGATTTAATGAAGTCTATAATGAATTGAATACTGGTATTCATTTTACACAGCTCTGTTGCATAAATTTGATCTACACTGTGACACATACGCTGACAGTATCTCTGTGTGTAAACTACCAACCACGCCTGAGCCTTGATACTAAGCACTGAAATGGCCTTTCTCCACAAGTCCTAAACCAGAATAGTTATCTTCTACCGAATCAAACGTATCCATTCTTTCGACTCATTACCGTACTCCCACGGATGTGCTAACTGTTGAAAATTGTTTAAATGATGTTGACAAACTTTAGTGGGGATGTACGTACATACTTAAAAAGAACTATTCTTCATACTTTAGACAAAAAATAACCCGAAACCGGTCAAGCACAGAGAGAAAAGCTGATTTTTTTCCAATGTATGTGTAGAACCACCAATTCATGATTATCCATTTAGCAACCATTAAGTGGGTTGCAGTATAGATTACGGTGCGCCCCCTATAAACAGTATTACAAGAAATTTAATATTAGTGAGTAGTACAAGGGAAAATGTGGAGGGATGGGGAATATTATATAAACAGTAGCCTATGATATTTTAACATCGTTGAATGAAAATTAACCTAACCCGGAGTGAAGTTATAAATAAAGGATCTTGGACGAGTTCTGGCGTATTGTTCCTAATGAATAACCAAACAGCTACGTTTTTCAGACATTTCTTCACTCACTGTCTGGATATTCAAGATTCAAAGTTTGACAAAACATACGTACGATTTTAATTTACCGATTCCATCCTACACTCTCCATAGCCTATTCTGAAGCTGTAATAAACTCCATTTATGCGACCTAAATGCTTTCTGTAACTCAAGAACCAAATATAATCTTAATAAATCTTACTTGTGTTAATAATAAGAACTGTCCGAACACTGTATAGGCTCATTACTAATCCAAGTCTAACATATTAACGCAGTTTTCTTGAAGTCAATCAAAATACCAGTAGTTGCCACAGAGGATACCATTCATGAATAAACAGTAATGCACACAGCATTATACGCAAACCCAACGAGGCATTTACGCCTACGTAACAGATGGGTATTCAACTCCACAATCTTGAGTGCAAGGTGAAAATCGGACGAATACTGAATTTTTCGGTGTACTGAATTACATTAATTGCATAACATGACAGTTGCTTTAATATATACCGGTATAAAACTGGAAACACAGCATGGATTGATAATTGTTTGCACATCTTTCTTGGAACAGGAATGAAGGAACTGCCTACTACTTCCGCAATGCACCATTCACCGAAGTCGAGAACGTCAGATTAATTTACTTTATATGTCCCGTTAATAAACAATGTTATACCCGAACCTCTTAAGAAGCACGTAAGTCGAGAGCCTACAATGCGTTCTGCATACTATATAGAAGCCAACAATACTAAATCAGAAGTACAAAAATATCTACAAATAAATTCACGTGTATCATGCACACCATAGATGAATTTTGACGTAAATATTGGAGTCACTCACCTGCTGTTCCTTGCTGTTGAGGCTGTAAAACTCTCTTCTCTTGACACTTTTCATTAACCTTCCCACTGATCACTAATGCAGCATTTTTATTAGCTGTCCATGGATTCACTTTTGGTATAGGAGCCTCCACAAACTTCTTCTCCGGGACTTTTTCCAGTACATCAGAGTTACCTCCGTCACAACTACTTGCATTACTTTTCTCATCTGATTCTGAATGAAGTTCATTACACGAACCGTTAACAAGTCCATTTTGCACGTTACTTTCTTTCGTAAAGGAATCCGATTTTTTATCTGATATCTTTTTACTTACACGAACAGCACCACTTTGTGCAATACCTTCCGAAGTCGCACTTGCCGATTGTTTCCCCACTTTCTGTGCAACAGATTTTATTTTCTGTCCTTCCCTTGCTGGAATATCTTTAGCAGATGAATTAGGCACTGCATTAATGTTTTCCTTATTGTTGTCCATATTTTTTAAGTTAAGAACAGCATTCGCGTACGACGGTCCTGCGTTCTCCCTACTCTGAGTGCCTTCAGCGGACTGACCAGCAACTTGCGTCGCCATCTTGATTTACCCTAAACAGCTCTATCAACAGAAAATGTGACGCAGTTTTGCGTTGTGGTTATATCATAAATTGAACTCTCTTGAAACGAAGTTTCTTTCTTTAATTATTCCCTTTTGTTACCCTGTTTATATCAACAAAACTATTGTACATTAGCATCCAATTAATATTTTAATACACAATATGGTACTCAACGCACGCAGTTCACGTTGCAGCATGGTCTTTAATCACTATTCCGAACTAAAAAAGGATATCATAATCACACACAGATTAACCATAACGGACTTTTCACAATTATGTTAAAATCAGAAACATATCACACTGTACTATTAACAAAAACACTTCATGTTTACTACCTCCTACGTCGTGTTCCTCCAAGCACCATACACACACTTGATTTCACTTCCCACCACCCCTTCACACCACAAAGCAAAATATCACAGCTGTTATCCCAGACAGTTCTCGGTCTTTTAAAAAAAAATTACTTTTGATTCACTGAATCTAATTTCTTCCGAATTACTTATGTCCTGCTGTGTCATGTCTGCAGGAATCTTATTTTTAATTTTCTACGCCGAATTGCAACATAGCAGGACGCAGACACCACATCCACAAGCACATGTCTAACCCTACACTGCTGACGCTTCACTAAACTACGTTCTACTGCTAGATGTCACTAGCAAGCAATATCAGCAGCACGTGGAGGTCGTCCATACATGCTTTAATTCTAACCATGCCCTCTGCGTTGTTACAAGTGTGTTTGCATTACGTAATCTTGTTTCTAGTTACTAACAGTGAATGTATCACTCCCTTCATTCTGCCGCAGTTATTCCACTGTTATAGATGTTCCATTTTATGCAAATCTCTTGCACTTGCATCAAAAGGAAGGAGATTGAAGGCAAAAAAAATGTGGGCAATATCTCGATTTTTCTTTTACATTCCGTGTTCGAAAAAGAGATAATTGTGGTCAGACTTTAAGAAGAAACATGAACTGTTGTTGAGAAGCAAGCGGAAAAAATGAGTTGGAATCATTTTTAAATTTTAATTATTACTTTACTCAAATCGACCTTCTCTAAAAATCTTTTTTCAATCCATTACGGTACCAATTCTCGCTTACTTCACGATTAAATGATAGAAGAGGCTCCGAACATTTTTTTTTTTTTAACTTCGACTTCCTTTGAGATAGCAATATTTATTGAATTGGACTGGATTAATCAATGGTCTTTAGACATTTCCACCAGCAACCCTAAATTACACTCATTTCAACTAAGTGTGGTGGTTCAGTCAGTCGTGCAGCCAGAATTTCTTTCCGGAGGGGGGGTCTACCAGTTTCTTTCGGGAATCCTGGCTTTGTATGTACGCCTACACGAAATGTACATAATTACGCATAAATTTGCACTAATTTTATGAAATCGCAATTTCGGTGGAGGTCCATCCCCTTCCCCTAGCTACGTTATTTATTCCCATCATCTCTCCATCTGTTTTTAAGAATTGATAAAAAAAAACCTCTCAACCAATGCGTTTGAACCAGGAATGCCCAGAACAAAGATATCAACATCAGTATATTTGGTACAGTATGTAAATTAACTTCAGAGCGAGAAAAACAAAATCACCCATTTTGAGTTCACATCATAGCTCTGATTTTTGGATTCAGCATCACGTTATAAAATTACTTTAGTGATGCTGATGGAAGCAAGTAACACAGCCAGCTAAGGAAGTCAAATTTCACAGAATCGGGTGCAGGCTTTCGTTCAGAAAATTTGCCCGAGGGAGGGAGGGGCATTTCAGAGAACCGGGAGGGCGTTTACTTGTACAATTAGCATTACAATAGTAAGATAAATAGTAAACTACAATTTTGCTCGGGGGGAGCGGTAAATTCCCTCCGGGGTTGTCTGAAAGAAACACTGATCGGGTGAAGTACAAAATCAGTAAATGCATAACTGTAATCACGGGAGAAACGATATATTTAAATAGGGAGAAAAGGTGCCCCCGCATTTCGGAAAATTTCCCGTTCTAAATAAATTTCTACTTTCAAGTATTAACTCCATATTATGTTATAACATTGATTGAATCCATGTAAGGAATATTAAATAACAATAAATTATAATTTTCCAATAACAACTTATCATATCAGGAACCAATGAGCTATCGCTGCTAGGATATGGCAACGACCCGCTGTTTCAAAGACAAAGACAAAAAGACCAATGAGCTATGACAAAGCCGGTGTGCTATCCACTCCGTCACGCGGGAGCTCAAATATTTCGTACTTGATAATGGAACATTTGTTTGGTGTTTTTGCGTGTGCCAAATACAAGGGAAATAAATGTGTCTTGATTTTTATTTAATAAAAAAAGTGCATTAAAGTTTCTTTAAAAGAAGATTTTAGTAGAAAATAAGAAGTTGTGCGCTGATTTAATTGTATTGAACATTCATAAATCTTCAATAAAGTCGAAACTATATGAATATGATTAAAACATAGAGTTAGGAATATAAATAGAGGGAACCTTAGGCTGTTTTGTAGGAGATGGAAATGAAGCGAAGAGACGGAAGGGATGAGGCATTTCGGCCATCTTGTGTGGCCCTATATTCAGAGACCCTCTCTTCTGAGTATTGCCTCTCTGAGGTGCACTCATCCTCTATCGAAAAAAGGCAATCCTCACAGTACTCGGTATAGAGGGACTCTAATGACATGGCGATTAAAATAGTAAATACGGCGAAAGTCGAAGAGCGTCTCGCGCTAGGAATTTGAGAGAGGAAAATCTAAAGATACATGACCGCACCTAACCTCCACTTTCCCATGGTCACTAATTTAAGATAATGTACGAAAAATGCAAAAAAGCTATTATTAATAATAAATACGAGCATATGAAAATATATTTCGAAAGCAAAAAAAAAAAAGTGCTGACCCAAGGGGGGTTTGAACCCGGGACTTTTTACTCTAGAAGCGAACGTCTTGACCATTCGGCCATGAAGCCGAGTTAGGAAATCTCCGTTTTGTCGTTGTATTTACAGTGGGTAGCGTCAGAGTCTGTCAGTATGACGTCGTAGGTGACGACGACTTCCGTCGTGTTTACTATCTTAATCCTCACTGGGGTCACACAAGATGGCTGCCGATGAACCGAATTTGGCTTCATGTGACGTCATGTATGTTCTCTCTATTTTCTTCCTAACTCTATGGATTAAAATATCCGAGATAATCGGTCTGGTCTGGTTTAGTAACTAGTGCGGAAGTGGCATTAATTAAGCCCATCCATTGCACATACGTTTAAAAAATTGCTGTTTTTTAATAATATTTGTAATGTAATACAGTTTATCAGTCTTAATAATTGATGTTTTAATGTCAGTTATTTACAAGTTGCTATGTACAGTCCGCCATAGGCGTCAGTTCACTCTTAAGCTCCAGTCACAGTCACTTTTTAATGTATATTTCACTATCAATTTTGAATTTCAACTTGAAGCACTATTGTATAAAATATTTAATCACTATATCACATACCTTGTTAAATTTTCTAGGGGTGAAGTCCGAAAACACTATGAAGTTATGCAAATTAAACACTAGGAATTTCAGCGGCTTCCATCTATTAAGCCGCCATCTTGACGATCACCCGAGATAATCGGACCGTATTCCTTATGTCATGAAAACCATCTAGCTATACCTAAACGATACTGGAATGACTAATTAGTGTTGAAAGATAGACGCCAGAGCAAATATTTAAACTGGTTTGTCCACTTCCAGTCTAATCCACTGTAGACCAAATCTTGTTCTAACAGTTTTATACGCTTGATATCGCTGTGTGGTCCGTTTTTTATTTATTCCTTAGTTATTCATGTAAGAGTATACCGTACTCTTCATACAATAGAAAATACTGAAAATAATATTTACGTTTTTTCTAAGAATTAAGACATGAATAAAAAATGGGCCACACATGAATAAAAAAACTGAGTTAGAATCGAAAATTTGGTCGATATTGGTTTAGACTGGAAGTGGACAAATGTTTCCCAGTTTCACTGCGCAAACGTAGTGTCCGCCCCTTTCGCAGACTCTTACAATCACACGTTCACTCTATGCAG
This sequence comes from Lepisma saccharinum, assembly GCA_022664845.1. Classification (NCBI taxonomy): domain Eukaryota; kingdom Metazoa; phylum Arthropoda; class Insecta; order Zygentoma; family Lepismatidae; genus Lepisma; species Lepisma saccharinum. Next base: position 62,909 of record JAGDQP010003149.1, read on the forward strand.
AAAAATAAACAGAAACAATGCAGTTTGATATGTTTAAAAATCCTTTCTGCTTTGGATTTGTTCGCAGTTCTATGTACTATTTGTTTTACTGCACTTTGTGGTGATAGAAAAATTCGGAAAAAGGACATTAAATGTTTCTAAAATATTTTCCAGAGCTTTTCCAATTTATGAAACTACATTTATTTTTTCATGTATGTAGGTACAGCAACAATGTAAGAACATGTGAATAAAGGTTTCATAAAGGGGAAAATTTTGCGGAAAATTTTCCTTACCGTTTTCAGTTTATGAAACTATGCAGTATCTGTTCATGTAGGGCTATGTAGGTACAGCAACAATGTAGGAACAAGTGTTAAAAGTTTTCATAAAACGGAAAATTTTCCCTAGCTTTTTTATGTTATGAAACTACATTATTTTTATGTATGTAGGTAGATCACCAATGTAGGAATAAGTTTAAAAAATCAGTTTCAAAATTTTAATCACTGCCCGTATGCCGTTAAAACGGAACAGCAATTCTCACCTCAAAATACGAGGAAACCCGTATGGGACACCTGGCAACCCTACTATCGCGTCACTATAGATTAATGGGCAGATGATGACGTCATAATAAAGGAACACAGTTCAAAGTCGGCTTGGAACTACTTTTGTCACCACAGGGGAATCAAATCTTGGAGCTCTTTTTATAGAGGCAGTGAGTGAATGTTACCGTCCACAGGGGACGCGATGGGCGCAGTAGACATGTAAATACAGTTTCTAGTTATGTAGTGTTAGTCCATCAAATTGTATTTCCACTAACTGGTTATTATCGTACTCATCAGGCATGCCTTGTTTAGATTACTAACATTTTACGATGGTGAAACTTATCGGTAAAACTAACTTGCATTCATACTACCGAACTTAACTTGGTTATCGTGCTTGTACTACCATTGTATGTAAAGAAACAAGTTGAGGTTTCCGTGGTTGAGTAAAGAAACTGCTTGTTACAAGAGAGAGGATTAAATTATAAAAAATAAACACAAATGAATTGATTGAAGCGTCATATTTTGTAGATTAGTTCTGCCATCATTCTTTTATATTTTAAAAGTAGTACGCACCAATTTTATACTATATATTTCGATAAAGAAATAAACTCACGAAGTGATTCGTGCCTAATAACTAACCTGCGTTTAGACAGTCGTTTCTTACTAACGTTACAAGATAACCGCCGTAAGTTGACGCTAGTTAAATTTGAAACCCGCGTTAACGGTAACTACCGTTTACATTACTAAAATGAACTCGGGTTAACGTTAACCATGGTAAAATGTTAGTAATGTAAACAAGGCATAAATGGTTACCAACTTGGAACATGGAGAAAAAATGGAACATGGCGTCGATGCGTAGTTGCGGCGCCGAATTATTAGTGTAATTTTTTCATGACAACGTTAGTAAGTTTTGGATATTTCAGTGCAAAATTATAACAATAATGAACGCAACAATACACTCTAATTACTAAACCTGGAATTCTTGAAGAAGATAAATCGAAAGTAGCTATATTAACAAAAATAGCGGTGGCGGAATTTGAATGGTTTGTTTGAACAGTTCTAGATGGTGACTTTGACTGCGACTGTATGATTGTGTAATTAAAAAATAATCAATTATAATAATTAACATTTAAGAAATAGCGTATACGATATACGTGTTTAATATTTCTTCTCTCAATTGAAATACTATCTCAGATTATTTAAATCGACATCAGACATACAGAAAGGGAACCCTGTGTCTAATGCTGAGATCAAACATTTTGCCTAATACTGACGTCTAACATTCCCGAATGTCACATAAATGCGATGTTTCTGTGTACATGATACCACTTCAAGTGTTAACGTTGTAGATCCCTCTGCCATCTTCGTATGGCCTTTCCATTGATTTACATGGGAATTGTTTTACTAGTCTTATGTCTCTCAGGAGCGTAATTTTTAACTTCAGCTTCCGCCTAGTGTTTCGTCGGGTTTTCTTTGACTCATGCTGTTTTATAGAATTGCAATATTTTACACACGAAAAGTATAATTTCCCGTTGACATATTGTGATTTATTTGGTAAACTATTAATAATACTTTATACTTATATATTTGAAGAAACTTCATAAAACAAAACTTTACAAGAGTTAAAATAACCACCAAGGTAAATATCATGAAAACGGAATTAGAATATTCTACTTCTGAGAGCCATAACACGAGTAAAACAATTCCGATGTAAATCAATGGAAAGGTCGTACCAAGATGGCGGGGTGATATACGTCGTTAAGTGTTGACGCTCGTTGCACCCTATATAAAGAACAGAACGTTGTGAACCGTGCGCTGCAACTGCAATCAACAAAATTAATTTAAAAAATATATATAATGGCGAGAAGGAAATGTGGAAATTAAAAAGAATATATTGAAGTATCAGAAATGAAACACTAATACAATTTTCGTATTCTGCTTATATAAATTTTACGCCATCGTTTGAGAAATTAAAGTGATATGAAGTCTTTCTGAGTGAGAATGCTTTAAAACCGGTACGAAGGAAGTTCATGGTTGTTAGTAGTATTCTTTATCTATGGTTGTTAACCACCTGTGGCTCATTGTATAAAAGCGGACAATCTGATTTCTTCATTTTGTTCTCTGAATGAGCATATACTATATTAGAATTAAAATGGATCCGCCATTCCATTATGTTGCTCATGCTAACGGGAAGGGTCCTGACATTGACTTGCTCATATGATTTCCAAGTTAGGTTTGTTCTCGTTAGAAACGGCAAAACAAACTTAATATTTGTGTAACTTTATTTAATCCAATGTGCTCCTCTTTACACAAAAGTTAATGGTAAATCAGTAGGCTACTAAGAGAACGCCAGTTATCTACACATTTCACTCGTAAATGTATTCTTCCCCTGTTTCTGCTCGGGAATAATATATATGCCACCTGCGTATGTTACTTTCATTACAATATTTTACCAGTACTGTAATCGTCGCACAAGACTTCCTCATTTTCGATGGAGCTACTCCATTGTAATTACTTCATTGCCCCTGTACTCGTCACTCATTCATACTTGATTAAGTAAAATTTGATCTGATCTCAGCTAGCGTAGCATATCAAATCCGAAGCCAATACATGGAGAAAATATGAAATGATATTTAAAAAAAAGTAAGATGGCCATGAAGTGATTACAATGAAGTAGACTCTATGAGTTGGTAAACTTCTAAGAACGAGATCTATAATATTTACCTGGAGTGGACTCCTAAGTATTCCTTTCAATTTAACACAGCCAGTTTTTGAAGCGAGGACCACATACAGAAAACGAGAGGGGTTAACTTTTGGGGGCCCAAAAAAATTGAAATTTATAGGAAGTATGTAAAATTTCCAACGTGTGTGGAAGTGTTGAAACGCAAAATATAACCAAGTTTCGAGTTATGGAAGTGCGAAATAAGAACGAAAGTACGTCGGATTATTTAGCAGCAGTGTAGATGGTGTGAGTGTGATGTGTACATTGCGTATGAAGGAAAAATCTAACTTGACTTCTTCTAACCCGTGTAAGCACCTTGAATTGAACTTGCATTTAATTTTAAGGCCTTTAGACAACTTTGGCTCAGATTCGATGGACGAATTGGTGGAATAAAGAAAGTCGGGGGAAAGTCTAGGAAAACTCTCAAACAAAACCCACATGGCAGGAGCAAGGATCGAACCGACGATCCCAAGCTTAGCATTCTGGACAGTGTATCCGTGATTTATGTGGCAAAATACTTGTAATTCATAACAAGACTAATCATCCGCATGCCGCCATGTTTCTGTGTCGATCAACTCGAGTACATATTTAACGAAAGAATAATAATTATACACAGCTTTTTCTAACTTTCTGTATTACTAGCTTTCCCTAGAAGCTGGAGTCTCAAAGGTAAACTTTATCTAGCAAAAGTGCCAATCATAGGACTTGCCGGGTGCTCGGAAATTAGCATGAGTCTTCTTTATCGAGTATTACTTACGGTAGTGTCACATGCATAGAAAAAAATAACTTCTATGTAGGAAACTACAATTGGTACAATTACTGCTTAAATATCGAGAATTCCAACAGAATAGCATCGTTCTTAGTAGAACTATTTCAACGATACCTCTATAGTTTACGCATAAACAGTTTTGCAGAAGTAATTTATTGACGAATCATTTGAACGTACGTATACAGAACGTCTGTATTTCACCTGACACATATATTTATTGCATACTATATAAAATACAGCCCTAGTCCAACCACTACTATTGAAATGTAAACAATCGCTTTCAGGCCCTTCAGCTGTCTTTAAGTGACATCACACCATGCTACCATTTGATTGGTTATGTAATATATTAGGTGGAGTGTAACAAAAATAGGAAGAGTTCTGTGAAAAGTGGTAGGTTAACATTCCTATTCACGCGATCATTTTTATCGAATGTTACACTGTATTATCGTGTTACCTGGGCATTAGTAAACGGGGGAAGCGAAACAATTGTTTTATAGAAAATGAATTCTGAAGTTTCAAATATTAATGAATTTGCATTAAAAATTAAAATTATTGCTAAATCAACCCAGATAACAAACTAAATTTACAGCAAGTTTGCCACAAATTTGAGATGTGAAGACTGCAAGTTTGACATTGCAAACCTGCCACGAAGTTGCAGCTAAGTTGCTAATTGACATGTGATAATTTTCCTATAAACTTGTCACGTGGCACTTGCTACAAACCTACCTTGCCAAAATGTTGGTGGGCCACCATAGGGAAAATCTGGACGGAACTTTATAAATAGTAAAAATTTAGTGCAGGTATCGTCCATTAATTTAAGTATTTGTTCGTTTTTTTTAATTTCAGCTGTCTGCAGTGGTATTCGAACCTAGAATCTTCAGATTTGTATGTTATTCGTCACTTTCACCATTACTAAAATATGGGAATATTTCCTGGGTAACTTACATTTTACTGGTACAAAGACTGTTTCTGAGGTAAAAAAAAAATCTACTGAATTGTTTAGCCTATTTTCGTAAAATCATAAAATGTTGAAAATTGTGTAAAAAGTTGAAAAATACGAAAGAAAGAAAGGGTAGCAAACACTTATAAGTACAGACAATAAGAAGTAAAGCTGTTTAAAAAATACGTTGCCAGGCATCAAACCTCAGCTACCCAGGTGACTGTCCAAGATGCTACAATAATGACAAAACCGAGAGCTAGTTAGATGTAATTTAGAACTGTCATGTAACTAAGAAGAATACTAACCGATGTCATGGATGATTTTCATAATTTAATGCGTCAGGATAATTGTCATTGTCAATTTTGTCACAACTCTGCAACACACTTGATACGCCATATTTATCACTGTAAGGAAAAATCAAGGCTAATGCGGCATGATTGTTATAATCAATTTTCTCATAATTCTGAAACACACGTGGTGCGTGAATTTTATCAAGGCTAGTCCAAATTTGATATAATTTTGCCTGTTATCTGCAAACCTAACGCCAATGATAGATTCCGTAACTTTCAATATCTTCTCGAATAATAATCAATTTGCACTAAAATCACAGAAAAAGCTCCGGAATATGTGTTTTGTACATAATTGGGTAACTACCAAAGAATATACCGTACTTTAAAAGTCCAGCGTGCGGTATTATCCTCGTTTTTGTAAAATGGATACAACGTAAGAATATCGGGTTCTAAGTGAACAGTTTATAATTTGTTTAGTTGCTCATAATGAGGGATATAAGTAGAGTTGTAAATAGAAAACTTGTATATTTTTAGGGGGAAAAAAACTTTTTTTTCTTCAAGACAGCAATTTGTAAGACTGCTAACGTCTCTTTAAGCAAGAATTACTTTCATATAGGTAGATATACAACATAAATTAAACAATAGATTAGAAATATTTTTGGTATATGTGAGATATTCCAGGTTGCCCAGTTCGCAGTGTTGCCAACTTTTTAAAAGGACATTTAACAAAAAAAATCTTACCGTATCTGCCCCAAACTTAGCTTAAACATCGTTCAACACAATAGAAGCAAGTTTTGGGTGTTCCCGACCTCAAGCACCCCAGTTATCAGTATTGGCAATACAGTATTCTACACGGGTGCATGGTTTACACTAAATTTCACACATGTTTATTAGGTACTGGGATAGGTTATGTACAGGCACCATAGATTTTTTCAGGTTGCCAAACTATTTAAAAATCTAGATTTCATATTTGTTACCGTTGAATGTATCCGCATTGATTTACACAAAATTTGACATGTGTATTAGATACTGGGACAGTTCATGTGGGTACTTCCGGCGCCGCAGTTCTAAAACTGGATTAAATTAAATTTATTTTAAGGCATTTAGGCAACAATGGATGGTGATGGGATGAATTGGTGGAATGAAGAAAGTGGGAGGAAATGGAAGTAACACGAGAAAACTCACACACACGCTGTTTGTCCACCACAAAGTCCACAGACATGAGCAGGGATCGATCCGACGACCCACAGCACCAGAGTTGAGTGCTCTACCAACTCCCCGCGCCCGCCAGTTGTGGTGTTCTCAAGCAATTTCAAAAATGAAAATTTTAGTTGCTTCCACATAGTTGAACGTATTAGGACTAAACTTTGTATCTACGTACTGAAAAGCGTCATAGAGGCACTTCAGGTCCAACAGTTGACAGTGCTGCGAATCAATTTTAAAAATTAAATATTTACTATTTTCATTCAGTTTGACTTATCCACACCAAGCTTTGAGTATACATATTCGATACAATCGAACCATATTGTGGTTGTTTCATGTACCCAAGCACTCAGCTGTCATCGTTGCCATCCTATTTCAAAATTTAATTTTTCAATGGAACCCATACTATTATGTGGCGATAGCTATTCCTATACATAAAAAAAAAGCCGGGGAACCACTTGACGAGATCATATTTCGATAAGAACTCATAGATTTTTTTTTTTTCAGTTTACAGCAAAGATGTCTTTGAAGTTGTATTATCTCTAGGAACTTAAATTCTTCCTATCAAAATTATTTCTTCAGTTCCCAGAAGGTTTATTAGTATTTTATTACAAACTATACCGCCAGTCGAGTGGTCTGCGGCGGTAAGCCGTCGGCTCGAAGGTCACGGGTTCGAGTCCCGGCAGGGGCATGGGTGTGGATTTTAACAGCTAAGGGCGAATCAAGACGGGTCGAAGTCCCAAGTTATTAGATTGGCCCATATAAAAATAAAGTAAGCTTTAGCTTACAAACTATACCAAATAATTTAAATCCATATGTCCTTAGTTAATTCCTTGTGTTTGTCAGGGCGAAATTGTACGAAGTATAGCAATGTGGCTGGGAATGCATAAATAGCCCATCATTTGCCTCGTAAGACTGCAGGAAATCAAAGCAATAGTAAATTGGGATTAATGTGTAAAAGCTTAACTCCAATCCAGCTGATAACATTGATTATATGCAGCGTAAAACATTAAATACTTGCTGGGTGAAAAAATAAAAGACATTTTGACAAATATTAAAAAAAACACATGAAAAAGTACTTCACAAAAAAAAAACGTTTTTTTATACCAGATAGGAGAGATATGGTCCAGGTTATTCAATAAAGGATCCGCAAATTTCTTCACAAGTCACTAAAATCACGGAGCGCACAGGAATAAATACAAGGTACATATGAATCATGGTCACCTTATTGCATAACGATGTAAGTGCAACAAAGTATCAAAGATTTTAAATTGATAATGTTAGGGAGTCCATAAAGCAAGTATTGGGGAAATGGTCTGCAACTTAAGATAAAATCAGAAAGAAAAGTAATAGGGTGAGTTTCACCGATCTTCGTTCGGAAGTAACAAATCGTTAAGCAACGATTCGTTAAATTTTTAACGAAGCTTGATGACTGAAAACTACTAAATAGTTTTACTGAACGGACTGTCCAAAGCACACTTACAAGCGCCATGCAAACCAAGCACCGTGTACATACAACCGTTCTGTCATTGTACGACTGACCAAAAAATAGCAGATACAAATAAGTTTTTCCATTCCATAAGCGTTCTTAAACACTTTCTGTGTTTATAAATTTTCTATGCCAATGAATTATCTAGTAAGTATTATCTATAGTTACTACCCTAACATTAAAATCAGAATAGCTACATACTATAACTTTATTTACGAAAAATAATATACAATTCTAAAAAAAAAAGGAAAGGAAAATATCACAGATTCTAACTTATAACTAAATAATAACATTAAATGATCAAACAAACTTCACACATGTAACAGAAAAAAACTAGAAATGTTTAAAACAATACAATGATACCCAAATAGCTCCCAAACTTGTAGTAAGTTTGTACGAGGCTTCACATTACAAGTTTGCACAAAGTTTGGCATTGCAAGGCTGCAAACTTGTCACAATCTTGCAGGAAACTTGCTTTTTGCCCGATGTCAAACTTGGTACAAACTTGTATTTTCAAACTTCAAGCCTGTGGCGGAAAAATATTTATAGTGTCTGCCTGGACTGGGACTCGAACCTACGATCATTCAGATTTGGAGTCGGTCACTCTACCGACTGCTCTATCGCGCCACTCTTTAATTTTACTAATTCTCTTATGTTACAAGAAATTTTATTAAGTAAATGCAATGGAATATGCTGAGATTATTAACTGTGAAAGCTCATTGATCCTATTTTAGATCTGCGAAGCCCGCTTTGTTGAGTTTTTAGAAGCGAGTCCCTTCGGAAAAATCATAATGATCTGTATACTTTACTGGTCGGGTTGATGACATGTTGCGTTTTTGATCTTTGTATTGTGTATAATGAGAGAAATATTAATTATCTAATGCTTTGTTAAGATTAATAACATTTTACGATGGTAAGATTTACGGGTAAAACTAACTTGCATTCAGACTACCGATCTTGGTTATCGTGCTTGTTCTAACATTGTATGTAAAGAAACAAAAAGAGGTTTCCGTAGAGTAAAGAATCTCCTTGTTACACGGGAGAGGATTAAATTATAAAAATGAACACAAATGAATTGATTGTAGCATCTTATTTTCTAAATTAGTTCCGCCATCATTCTTTTCCATTTTAAAAAAAATATATGCACCACTAAGATGCTATATATTTCGATAAAGAAAGAAGTAAACTCACGAAGTGAGCCGGGCCTAATGACAAACTTGCGTTCAGACAGCCGTTTCTTACTAACGTTACAATGTAACCGTCGTAAGTTGAGGCTAGTTAAATTTGTAACCAGCGTTAGCGGTAACTTGCGTTAACGTAACTAAAATAATCTTGGTTAATGTTAATTATGGTAAGATGTAGTAATGTAAACAAGGCATAACTTGAATTCTTTAACTTATTTTCGGGAAATTAGTACAATTTTGAAAATTGTGTAAAGTGCTGAAAAATACAAAAGGTAGGATAGGAGATACAGATATCCCAAAACAATGGAGTGGACTTATCAAATAATTTTGAAGTCAGATAAACTACCAACACAAGGGAAATCATATAGACCTCTGGGACTTCCTTCAAATGTTTTAAAACTATTTGAGCGAAACACCCAAATACGTCTTGAAAATGTTTTTTTGGAAGCAGAGAAAATATTTCCTTCAAATCAATTGGGCTTCAGGAAAAAAATAGGTGCTATGGATGCATTGGCAACCATGATTTTGAAACTACAAAATAATATACACAATAACTTCATAACTCATGCAGCATTTATTGGTCTGAAAAACGCTTTTGATGTACAAATACAACATTTGCTAGATATCTTACGTAGAATAAGAATTCCTTACATTTATCAAAAAATAATCTGGTGACTTTTACATCTGAGAAAAGACTTCTTCTATGTTAATGGCAGTATACAACAAGAAATAATAATCAATGCAGTGGTTCCGCAAGGTTCAGTGTTGGCACCAATGCTATTTAATTTATTTTTAACTGATATTCATGAACATATACCAAAGCCTTTTACTTATTTATTACATGAAGATGATTTAGCGATCCTAGTAGACTAACTTCAGTGCTTTAGAAAAACTAATATTAAATTTGACATACTGGTTAAAAACAATTTCCGTAGAAAAATCTTCCTTTCTCTCGTAGGAAAAAAATACTATACAATTTGAAAATTCCGAGAGCCAACCTCAGTTCCAATAGTAGATAGAATTAAATATCTTGGATTAACTTTAGATAAAAAGTTCACTTTTCAAGAACACTTTAATAAATTAATTATAAAAGGGAACAAAATATTAAACATTCTATGTTCTATAGCAACCACTAAATACGGAGGTCACCCATTTTGCCTTCTCTTATTTATGAAAAATAATTTCATTCCTAACCTAGAATATTGTTTAGCTATCATACCTATAATTACAAAAAAAAAAAAAAACTAGATTCAATTGAAAGAAAAGCACTGAGAATAGCCCTAGATATCATGAAAAACAATCCAAATTTAGCAATTTATGTTGGATCTCATATTAGTGATTTTAACACCCGCCAAATGATGCACGGTTTAAAATTTCTTTGGAGAGTTAATCTAAATACAATACACCCATTTAATCTCCTACATATAACCAATATTCAATTAAGAACAAAAACTTTAATAACAACAATAATAACAGTATGGGCAAAATATTAATTGTAATTACAGAGAATTCATAAAACTTATTCATACTCCTGCACTAAATTCAATATATAAAATACCTTTTCCACTTAAAAGTTATCTAATATACACATACACAGATTCAATCATTTTCAAGAATATTTTGAAAAATGGAAAGAGTTTTACTTCATTTATCCTGATGGGAGCAAAAATGATATAGCTACAGGCATGCCCGTATTAAGGTTGGAGTGATTGGAGCCATGGCTTCAGGGCTCCGTAACCAAGGGAATTGTTTTAAAAATTACTAAAAAAAAACCATCAAGTTTTAAAAAATGACATGACTCACTAATTTAATTTTAGACCTTTTAGAAAATGTTGAGAGAGTGCCCCATCATAAAGATAACCTAACATTTTTCATGATGAGCTACTAAATTGTCCGTAATTATAATATACTAATAAAGATTCACTTTAAAGTACTTTAAATTTGTTTCAAAGTTGCTTCCTTACAAAACGCCTACTCTGTTTTTCCTGTACTATGAGTCGATGACTCATACTGAAGCGAGGGGGCCCCCATATATTTTCTTTGAATGGGGTCCATCTATTTTCCCGCTCCAGGAGACCAATGGTCTTAATCCAACCATGACTACAGGATGCGCTGTGTGGGACCCGCAACGGAAGTATGCCGTTATGTATAAATTAGATTCAATTTTAAAAATATATTATGAATAGAGCTGTGCAATATGTAAGGCGTTAGGGTATAGTCTGCTGCTAAATCAAAAGAAAATATTAATTTTAACTGACTCAATGAGTGTACTTCACAAAGAAATTCAAATTTCATCCACTCTTTTTTTATATTAATAAACCCATAGAATTAAATACGAAAATAGGAAAAGATATTCAATTAACACATATTTTAGCTCACTCGAGATTGCCTGGATATAGAGATATTGCTGATTCTATGCCAAATCTAGCAGAGATCTCCAAAAAATCACTTAAACAAAAGGGGCCTAGCAGGATAAGATAGTGAAAAGTGTCTTGGAAGGATTATATATATATGAGCTCCTGCGTAGCCTAGTCGGTAGCGCGCTCGACTTCAATGCGAGCGGTCCCGGGATCGATTCCCGATGGGGGCTCAAATATTTCGGTGTTGACCCAGCATCGTGAGGACAATTGGGGAGCTGCTGTGAATAAAAAGACAGTGGCGATCACAGTGAGAGCTTCGGCTCTCCTCTCCCAACCCGTCTGGTCAGCGTGGGGGCAGTAGACCAACTCCTCCCTTCGGGGAGAGGCCTCATCCACTAGTGGATTGAATATGGCTGTGATTTATTATATATATACTACCATATTCAGCATAAAAAAAAAGATGTCTCTCCTCCAAATTTCAGCTCAAAAAATGCTAACCTAACCTCAAAACAAATTAAAGTTTGTTTTTTGGTAGTTTAGCGATATCTCAGACGGAATTGCACCTACGATGACCATCTTCTTTTATATTGAAGATTTTTTCAAGTTCTACAAGATGGTAATTGGTTCATTTATGTTGGCGCAAAATTAAAATTTTTAGAGAGATTAGAAAATGTTAAAACTGAATTTTAAAAAAAACTAAGACAACAGTTGGCTTGAAAAAAATATATATGTTATGTATTTTAGTGGTTCTATAACCATGATTTTTTTAGATTTTTTAAAGTGGTAGAACATAACCAAAAAATAAGACATGTGATTCGGTTTCTTACGTAACACATGCACTGTAAATACAAGTTTGAAATGGCAGTTTGCCAGGTCGCCTTGGTGGACTGATGGTTAAGGCGTCGGCTTGTTGAGTGAAAGGTCCCGGGTTCGGGTCTTGCCTGGGACAACATTTTTTATTTCAAAATATATGTTTATATATTCATATTTATTATTTAATAATTGCTAGGATGTATATAAATAGCTGATTGCTACTGAAAGCCAGGATATATCTGGATGCACACTCAGATCGCATGGGGTGCGCTCTCATATACAGTCATTTTATAAATTTATCCATTTTCGCGCCCCATGAGTTTCTTTTTAATCATGCATTAACAAAATTATTTTTTTTCCTTTTAAGTACGAACTGTTTTATTGTTATTATTACTGTCTCGACCGTGAAAATGAGCAGCACAGAGTTTGGGCTTTGATGAAGACAAAATGAATGTTATGTGTACAAATAGCAGGTGAAAGAGAATGTTAGCAGCACTTTTACGTATACCTATCGCTAACCGGAGGCTGCGCCTCCCCTCCTTGGACGCACCGTGCCCCCTTGCACTCCTCGCTCGGTGTGCGTTAAGGCACATCCTAGTTTTCAGTAGCAATCAGTTTGTTATATACATCCTAGCAATTATTAAATAATAAATATGAACATATAAAAATATATTTTGAAAGAAAAAAGTGTTGAGCCAGGCGGGACTCGAACCCGAGACATTTCACTCAAGAAGCCGACGTCTTGACCAGTTGTCCATGAAGGTGACCTGGCAAACTGTCCTTTCGAACTTGTATTTACAGTGCATGTGTTACATCTTATTTTTTGTTTATGTTCTACCACTTTAAAAAAATCTTAAAAAATTCATGGTTGTACAATAGAACCACTAAAATACATAACATATTTTTTTCGAACCAACTGTTGTCTTATTTTAAATTCAATATTCAAATTTTTTAACTTCTCTAAAAATTTGAGTTTTATGCCAACATAAATGAAACAATTACCGTCTTGTAGAGCTTGAAAAATCTTCAATTTATGAAAAAGGTCAGCGTGGGTGCATATTCGACCGAGATATCGCTAAACTGCCAAAAAGCACACTTTAATTTATTTTGAGGTTAGGTTAGCATCTTTTGAGCTGAAATTTGGTGGGGGGCCATCATTTTTTATGCTGAATATGGTAGTATTTTTTTTTTATCACGATTCCTTCCAAGACACTTTTCACCATCTTATCCTGCTAGGCCCTTTACTGGAGGGATGTTGAAACTATTATAAAAATAAAATATAAATGGAGAAATCAATTGGAAAATGATATCAATGAATCAAATTTCACATACAAATGGTATTATAAAAAAGATGAATATAAACCATGGCTTACTGGATTAAAGTTTCCCAGAAATATATTACTTGAAATTATGAGAGCAAGAATTAACCATACTAGCCTTAATGGGAATCTTTATGGATGGAAAATATTAGATTCTCCATATTGTGAATAGAAAAAGGAGATAGAATACGTACATCACTTTCTTACAAAAGTCATGTTCACATTAAAAAAAAAAAAAAAAAATAGAAATAGAAATACTTCTAAAAGCACTTTACAAATTAAAATTACAGAAACCAATAAGTTTGAGAAATATTCTACACCAACCCACAAAAAATAGTATACCTCATTCATAACTTTTTTCAAAAAATTAGTAAATTACTATGATTTGTTTTTTTTTTTTACATTCATTATATTTTACCAGAGATATATCAGCCACATGATGCAACAAATTATGCTAAATATTGTATCAATACTATTGTAAATAACACCAAATTTTGATACAAATAACTTTGTATTATAAATGACATGTTACTACATACTAGAAAGTAATTTTTTTGTAAATTGGAACAAAGAAGATAAATGTAACATTTACTTATATGTAACAACTGTGTCAATTTGTAATAATAATAAACATTAACTAAAGCAAGAACAATGTTATAAGGAAAAGAAATGGAATAAAAGATTTAAAGAAGAAGGAAAATACAAATAGTTGAATTGGACAACCCCATATGACAACAATATAGGACGAGTGTAGAAGTAGACATCTATAAGCAACTTGTTTATATACTGTTTATATATACGCAACCTGCAAAGTGTAGCACTCTGTCTACATTAGGTCTACTTTTGTAATATACTATTCAATGTATTTCATTATTTCGGATGCGCAAAGTGTATATCTTATTCAAAATCATGATGGGCAGGGGTATATGACTACAAGGATACATATTTATAGTGTCATCAACATTGGGGTCTTTCACACATATCTTACCTGCAGCATATTCGAAACTCTACGCACCAGAAAAGCAATGAAAATAGCCTTATTTCAACTACATACATAAGAGAAGCAGTAGATATATTTTTCACGCATTTTAGTATCTTTTATGCCTATAGGAACGTAATACGTATTTTGAGACATTATTATTTGACTTTTTACACTTCCCTTAAAAACTTTGTTTTAGATCTTTATACCTGTAATAGTTGTTGTGCCATTATGTATGTTAATTTCTGTTTCGAGTAATAACATGAATATGTTCTCTTTGTGTTGTAATAAATAACAACAGTCGAATTGGAAAGCACGCCATATTGACAGTAGAGGCGCTTTCATAGATTGTACGGAAAATCCGCTGAAAAATAGGACCGTTTCTATTTAGAGAACACATCGGAGATGCCATGAAAAATCCTACGATCCGTACTTTACAGGATGAAAGAATGTAAACGATGACATTGCATACGAGGGATCGTACGAGAAAGTGTATCGTCTAAAGTGGCCTTTAGTAAATACGTGTTCGGACGTAAAGTATATAGAACCCACAAATAATTTTACACTTATTCTTCTTATGATTATTATTTGGAAACCCGGCATCCCAGTAACACAACAGGAAACACGGTTATTTTATCACTGTAAGGAAAAATCAGTGATAATCGAAACTTGGTTTTAAACTAGCGTACTATCTGTGAAATTGGCAGTCCGTTTCTTTGAGAAATATCGTCGACCTGTATAATAAAGTGTACATCATTATGTTACTTTTGAGGTGAGTCGCTTGTCAAAAATCAGAGATCAGCCTTCTTCTTAGCTCTACTCTAACACAAGATACATATAAGCTTTCGCAGTTTCGAATTAAAGTCTACATAAATACCTTTATTCCATCAACTGTTTTTGTAACATAAAAGGGCTAGTAAAATGTAATTCACTCAGCAGGCGGATAGGTGGAGTAGTGGTAGAGTGGCGGACAATAAACAAATCTGAAAGTCGTGAGTTCGAACCGCACGGCAGACTGAAATCTTTTCTCACTACGGGTTGGTCTATCAACATTTTTAAAAACAAGTTTGGCTTTTCATTTTTTTTTTTAAGCAAGTTTAACTTTCCATGTGTGTAGCAAGTTTGCCATTGGTCAACTAGCAGGTTCGCTGCAAAATTGTACCAAGTTTGCAGCCTTGAAATAGCAAACTTCCTGTAAGTTAGGAGACTTCCAATGCCAATATTGTTGAAAACTTGCTGCAAGTTCAATGTGCTATCTGGGTAATTACAACAAAAAAAAGAAAGTATTAACTCATAGATTCATAAATTACACACAAAAGGGATTAGCAAAGACCCAAAAACACAGGAAATAAAAGAAATCAACATTTCGCAATATACAGTGCAGTATGTAACCTCCAATGACCTCTATCTAAAAGTGATACTGGGTGATATAAAAGTGATATAAAAGTGACTGCTACCATTGAAAATTGCATGAATACATGAAGATGACACTTAGGCCTCTCGTCCACTGGATGCGGAAACCTGCGAATTGCGTGTTCGGACGATTACGTGCGTTAACGGACGAACGATCCAAACAGCTATGTGTCAGTTAGATTTCGTCCATTGACAGAGGAACGTTCGTCCGTTTCCGTGTGTATAGTTGCGAGCTGCGAATGCGTCCAATTCTGTTTGGATTTATTCGTACGAACAGTAATTGTTTTGGCTTTGTAACAAGGGCAAAACAAATTGTTGCTGGAAGTTGCAAGAGAAATGAACGCGTCGGACGTTTCATCAACATTCAATAGCATTATTTTATAAACATTTCTATTTTTTATTAAAGTTTTTAAGATTGTATGAAAGTTGTTAAGAATGTACCGCGTTTCATGTGAAAGTAGCCGAAATACTGTTTGTCATCTTTAAAATTATTTCACAAATGAGAAAATTCACTAAACTGTTTTCTTCTTTTAACAAAATTTAATTCACCCACTTTTACAGTTTTCTTTGGTGCCTTAATTTCCATGATAGCTGTTTCCTGTGCATACAATATTTACAAATGTTATCTGTGAATGGTATGGTTTCTGGCAGTGCACGTGGAGAATTCACACGATTAGGGACGAATAAACTTCGTGCGTATTCGTCCGACCACGCAATACGCACATTTCCACATCCACTCGACGAGAGGCCTTAATCTCGTTTGTCCACTTCGAATCTAAATTAATATGGACTAAACTTCCAGTTCTAACTCAGTTTTATAAGCTTGATATCGTTGTGCGGCTCGTTGTTTATTTGTCTTATTTCTGGCAAAAAAAGAAGAAGAAGGAAAAAATCATTTACAGTATTTTCTATTATATGCAGAGTACGGTATACTATTATACGAATAACTCAGAAATTAAGACTTAAATAAAAAACGGGCCCTACAGCGATAAGAAGAGTATAAAACTTAGTTAAAACCGAAAGTTTGGGATTCCCTGCATTACTTCATCTACATCAGCTGAGTGTCAGGATGGTATTTTGATAACGCCAGTAACACTAATTTCTTCTTGTTTTGTCCAACTGATAAAATTGTAATATTGAAGCCTGGTGCCATTTTTTAATGCTGAAAAGTCGAATTATGTAAATCCAAATTCGAGTATAAATTCACATTCAGGTAAGTCAACAGTTCCTGAATTCCATCTCAAAACCTTTCGATTAAAAAATGGATACGCTACAACAGTTCTTGTTATGCTAAATTGAGGTAATTTAATATTTGGTTCGCTTGATAATTTATTATCTTTTTAATCCATGTACAGACAATGCATTACTGGAATTTATATTGAGTAAGTACGTAAAATTCCAAACATTACTGGAAATGCATCTTCTTCTTCTTCTTTTTATCATGTCAGCATTATATAATTTATTTCCATTACGTTGATTTCATATCCGCACGATATTACGGACACACACATACACACGCCATTATCAATGCCGGAGAAAGTTTCCCATTCAAGTGAATCATGGACTTGAGATTGACTAAATCTATCAAGGAAACCTGACATTGGTTGACAGACTACATGTTCTGGAAGAGAAGTCCATAACGCAATTGTAGATATATTTTGTGTTGGGAATGGCAAGCTTCTAAAACGAAAGAAAATAATTTAAAAAAGTAAATGTAACAGTTCCACTGTAAATGTAACAGTTATTTCATTTGAGTAGCTCAATTGTGGAACTTTTCCAGTGACTGAAGAAAAATGGAAAAAAAAAATTACATGCTTTTCATGCAAGCGTGCGTTGCTTTTTTTGCTTGCGATTTGGATGAATACCTAATTGAAACATATTTTATTACGTGTTCTACGTGTAAGGACTGATTTTCATGAAAGCTCACGTTGCTTGCGATTTGGGTGAATAGCAAATTGAAACACGTGTTACACTTTCATTAAAATAAAACACGTTTCAATTGGCTACGCACTCAAATCGCAAGATTTCATGAAAATCAGCCCTAACATGAGTCACAAGCAAAACACGCAACAAGAGTCTGCAAGTAATGCCACCCAAGATTTAAAGCGGAAATATTGAGGTTTTCACTTTGATCATACCAATGACCTCTATCTAAAAACGATATTGGACTGACTGTAACAATTGAAAATTTCAAGAATATATGAAGCCAGGGAGCAGAGAGGACACTTAATCTGGTTTGTCCACTTCCAGTCTAAACCAGTATAGACCAAATATTTTGTTCTAAGTTTTTTTTTACGCTTGATATCGCTGTGTGGCCCGATTTTTATTTATGTCTTAATTCTTGCAAAAAAACGTAAATATTATTGGCAGTATTTTTCAGTAGATGTAGAGTACGGTATACTATTATATGAATAACACAGGAATTAATACTTAAATCAGAAAACGGGCCACACAGCGATATCAAGCGTATAAAACTGAGTTAGAACTGAAAATTTGGTCAACATTGGATTAGGTTAGATAACAAAACAATTTTCTTATAGCATAGATTGGCTTACGGTGAGCTGGGAAAACGAAAGAGGTTCCGGAAAAAGACATTGTATTACGTTCGGTTGAAAAGTTAAATATGTAAACGGTAAACGGCGAAAATTTCTAAAGTAAAATTTAATGCAATATAGCCACACCAATTCCTAGACAAGCAATCAAAATTCTGAGTGGGAATAGAATGTTTACTTCTAAACATAACGGAAATAAAGAAAGTGCAAGGTAAGAAATCTAAGGTTTAAAATATGGTTTCCATTTACGATCAAAATTTATTATTACGTGAATCATATCTGGATTTGAGAGAAGGAATTTTAATATATTATCCGCTACATAGGTACCTACATTCAGGGTAACAGACCCCTGGACAGCGAAATTACTCAGCCATATTCTCAGCACACACGTCACCACAAGAAAACCACATATACCGCATGCAGAAAAACCACTTTACTTAACTACACACACACACACACACACTCACAAAAACAGGACCCACAATGAAATTATATTTGGATAGACAGAAAACCTACTGATACTACACACACCGAAATTACACAAGAACGAAGAAAATACTTCCACACACTGAAACTCCATCTAACAAACCACCATTCACAACCGTCTTGTCCACTTCCAGGCGAATCCATAAGGCCAGCATACACCGCCACAATATTAGTAGAAAATCTATTTATATTTCCCCTTTCTCTGCTGTAGAACCCAGGATATAAGCTACAATTGGTTTTCAGGAAGAGAGGAGTTGCTACGTTAAATTATAGTATTAAATAAACTAGGTTGCATTAATTTCCAACTTTACATGTACGTATTTTTGTTCGCAGCCGTTACTTTCCGCAATCTTCCTAAATGTCGACCATGTTGAACTGACTCTATCGACCGCTAGCCAATCAGAAGCGAGAATCTAAACCAAAGGTAAAGAAGAAAAGTAGCCGTGACCTACATACTAACTTCCAAAACGAATTTAGCTCAACAATCAAAATTAAAGATGATTTATTAAAAATCAAAACGAAAGTAAAATAGACGAAGAACTGAAGACACGAAAATATTCAAAGAAATATAGAGTAATACAAAGAAAGTAGATATACATAAAAAGCCCGCGAAAGCAACACTGAAACAGATAATAGAATTGTTCGACACCTTTGACACTTGGACGGACGAAAAGCCTTTGATACGTACGGACGTTAACTTAAGAAAAATATTAACTTCATCTCTGAACTAACAGAGCAACAATATAAAAGAAGAAAAAGAAAACAGTCTCAAAAGAAGGGGAGAGAGTAAGATGTGTAGTGATCGTCCGTTGGTGCGGAGCCACTACACTGCCATCTTTTGTTGGAAATCGTTGCTTTACATTAACCTTAAGATTAGTTACAAATGAGGCGTATGCGCGAAAAAAGGTCTATGTTACATTTCGCGTGTATTGAGAAAAAAAGGGGGAAGGAAGTTGAATTTGTCCGCAGTGCGGGATGACGCGGTATGATGTAACATAGACTATTTTCCCATAAATCTAACACAATGTTTATATTAAGCGCGCGCTCACTCACGGGAAGCGTATGTAACATAGACTTTTCCGCATTTTTTTGTAGTGCATTTCCCTCCAGAAATTTCTGAATCATAAGACCATTTGTTGCAATAGGTTATGCTCAAACCATAGACCTCATAATAGATAGACTTAGCACTTTCACCATTTCTGGCTGCGCTAAAATTAATGGGTTTTTGTTCAGACCACGCGATTTTGAATCCATCCGCTAGGTAGCTCTGCCATACACCTTATAGTAGAATATGACGTCTATGGCAAAGCTACCTAGCGGATGGATTCAAAATCACGTGCTCTGAACAAAAATTCATTAGTTTTAGCGCAGCCAGAAATGGAGAAGCGTGCTAAGTCTATATATTATGAAGTCTATGCTCAAACTAAGTGCAAATACATATCAAGGACACATAAGAGAGACCTTTGTTTCGTAAATACTCCATTGACACAAAAATGTCAGATAGGCATTTGTTCGTGCATGCGTCTTCGTGTTCTATCTTGTCGGTATTCAATTTATCTTTGCATATGTTCCTGACATATTGAATGTAATTCAAGCTAATATGAAGGTAAAACTGCATGCCCACAATGCATTGACAAACTAAGGAACAACAATCCTATCCAGTGTGCGAATTAATCTTATTAGCCATGGGGGGATAAAATATAACGCACGGATTTCAAAAGGTAATATATATATATATACCGGTATATAACTCACAGCCATATTAAATCCACTACTGGATGAGGATTCCCTCGAAGGGACGAATTAGTCTACTTCTCGCACGCTGACCAGACGTATTGGAAGAGAAGGGTCGAAGCTCTCAACTGTGATCGCCACTGTCTTTTATTCACAGCAGCTCCCCAATTGGATCACCATTCTGGGTGGGCACTGTTCTAGACTCTCTCGCTTTGGAAAAAATCTCTTGGCAGAGCCGGGAATCGAACCCGGAACCACACGATCAACAGTCAGCGACGGAAATCACTAGACCAGCGGAAAGAGAGTCCCATTTTCCAATAGAAGGTTACCAACTCAAATCAATCATACTAAATCTTTCACATTAAGCTATTTCATGAACATCACAAAAGAAATGACTTCCAAACAGGCTTCTTAACTGCCAGTAAAAGTTCATATACCCTTGTATTAAAATAGTTACAACTTCTGCCAAATAAAAATGTTCCGATTTTCTATCTAATCTTAATC
>JAGDQP010003149.1:84283-96894 GCA_022664845.1 Lepisma saccharinum
CCCCCCCCCCCTGTTAATTCGTACACTGATCTTATCTTTCGTTTAATGTAGATTTTAATCTTTTAGAGGTATGAACATTTTGAGAATGATTGATAAAAAAATACACTACGTTGCGTGTCTTACTGATTTTCGCAGATATTGTACAGTGACACAAAACTACTTCGACGACTTATTAAATAATTCCTATATTTAGTTTGAACACATCACTGAGCAACATATTAACGCAAATTACACTATAAGTGTTTATACTGTTTACGTTTTTAGTTTGATGTATATTTTGCTTGAATATTAGATATATCCTTTTTCTCTCTGTGTGTACTCCATATTCCCCTAAGCATCGCAAATTACTGTAAAAGTATCTTAAACACTTGCTATGAGCAAAATACACTCAATGATCATAATTTCATTTAAAAGAAATAAGTGAAGTGTTTGATGACCTAGATGAGATAGAAAAGTTAAGATTATTCTAATCAAAGAAAAAAAGATTAAGAAGGAAAATGGCATTATTTTCCTGATAGCACAAGTAAGGTTATTATGAAATAAGCACCACAGAACAATATATTTCTAGTGCTACTGTCTTGATAATCTGATGACATCACAAATTGCACAAATGCTCCTCATCTCTAGAAATTACACAAATTGATCAGTAGGACTGCATCAGTCCATGTTGTTATTTCATAACACAGTATTGTTAAACTCCGAGGGTTTTTTCTTCAGTCGGAAAGTGTTGCTGATATTTTTCGCGACGCCACATTCCTTTTTTTTTCCTCCAGTGCGCTTCAGTGTACATGAATTAACGGTGCAGACCATCCCCGCCATCTTTGTACGCATTTTCCATTGATTTACATGGGAATTGTTTTACTCGTCTTATATCTCTCAGGAGCGTAATTTTTAGCTTCTGTTTTCGCCTAGTTTCTCGTCATGTTATCTTGGACTCGTGCTATTTTGTAGAAATTCAATATTTTACACACGAACAGTGTAATTCCCCCCTTGACATATAGGGAATTATATAGCAAACTATTAATAATACATTATACTTATATAGTTGAAGAAATTTCACAAATCAAAACTATACAAGAGTCAAAATAACCACCAAGACAAATTCGTGAAAGCGGAACTTGAATATTCTTTTTTCTGACAGGCATAAAATGAGTAAAACAATTTCCATGTTAATCAATGGAAAGTGCGTACCAAGATGGCGGGGATGGTCTACCCCGTTAATTAATTGTTATTAGCATCCTCAACGAGCTGGTGAGGTTCTAATGACGGGGTCTATACTGTTCTTGTTAAAGTGGGATCGGAACAACTGCGTTCACTTGTAAGGACCCGGGCGGGATTTGAACCCGTGTCCACGCGGACCGAAAGCGAGTGCTCTAAACTCTTGGACACCTCCGAGGCCGTTTCAGTGTATAAAACGTATACAGAGAAGCTGCAGTGTATAGAGTGAACACGCAAATAATATAAGCTGCTGTCACGGCAAAATACTTTACTATAAACTGCTTTCTTGCAAGAAAAGAAGAAAGCACCATTTGAACGATTTTCTTCATAATATTATCCAATTATTTATTTTATATCATAAAGTATTAAAATATGTACACTTGCATACATTCTACCAAATCGCAAATTCGCCACTTCAGCATTTCCAGAGTACAGTCACGGAAGTAGGCTAAGTATTGCGGGTGTTGAATAAAAACCAACATAAAGTATGTGTGTGTGTGTATTTTTTTCTTTTTTAATTAAATTATACTTACGGGTCAGACAGGCAGTTATGATGAAGCTGTGACATGTCTGAGGAACGATACGTGGAAGGCTTAGCCTAAAGGGTGTCTATGACCTCTATCTAAAAACGATACTGGATTGACTGCTGCCATTGAAAATTTCATGAATATATGAAGCCAGGGAGTGGAAAAGACACTTAATCTCGTTTGTTCACTTCCAGTCTAAACCAATATAGATCAAATTTTCGGTTCTCAGTTTTTACGCTTGATATCGCTGTGCGGACTTTCTTTTTATTTATGTCTTAATTCTTGCAATAAGAAAAATCGTAAATATTATTTTCAGTATTTACTTTTACATGCAGAGAATGGTATACTATTATATGAATAACTCAGGAATTAAGACTGAAATAAAAAAGCGGGCCACACAGCATAAGAAGCACATAAAACTGAGTTAGAACTGAAAATTTGGTCCACTTTAGATTAGACTGGAAGTGGACAAACAAGTTTAATTATGTGCTCTAGTGTATATCTTTTGACACGAAGCAGTCACTCCAGTATCGTTACGTAGAGCTCGATGGTGTCTACCTAGTGCATAAATATAAGTTAAATAAAAACTAAGTGATAGATCATAGACTAAATAATTGCTAGACCCCTGCAGTACTTACTTTCATGACTGTACATTCCCAAGCGTACGTGTTCGCAATGTTCATAGTTTTGTGTCGAATGAAGTGAGAACCATTATAAATCTGGCCAAACTTTTACATCATTGTCTTCTCGTAATATTTTGGCATTGTGGAAAATCTTCCAATTATGGAGTTTTCTTTCTTTTTTATTTACTAAGATCCGCTCGACACGGAAGCATTTATGGTACATTAGGCCCTTTTCACACGAAGCAAGCATGGTCGCGCCATCAGAAAATTTGGAAGCGCTTCTCGTTTTATGTTATTTGTCACACGAAGCCACCATGGTTGCGCCACCAGAAATTCATAACCATGCCACCAGTTCGAAAATGGAGCTGGAAGAAGCAGCTATCTGTTGCTTTTCTGTTCTCACATTTATGTAAATGCCGAAAGTGGAGAAAAAGACAATTTTTGGACGCATCCATTATTACAAAACCGATCAACGAAAGCAATATTCTACACACTGTACAAGAATTTGCGATTGAATTCGAATAATATTTTTAATTTCACGAGGATAAGTATTGCATCTTTTGATTAGTTCCTACAGTATTTAAAAGATGAACTGACTGGTTTGGATATGAACATGGGAGTCAGCATACTCCATACAAAATTAATACAGGATATACTATGAGACAGACGTACCCACAGTCAGAGAGAAACAGAAAACTGATCTAACGTTTTCATGTTTTCAAAATGAATAAATTAGGTTAGAAATTCATATAACCTCTGTTAAAACTGATAGAGATGGGGTTCAAAACTCTCTTAAATAATAATAATAATAAAAAATATGTTTTTATAGATGAGGAATCAAAGCTAAAGATTATTTTCACATTTCAAGATGTTTACTGTATCCCAGCTGCCGCCCATCCTGACAGAAGTTTTTCCACCGACCGGCCGTAGCTCAGTTAGCACTCGGGAGGTATTGAGTTCATTTTCACCTGCCGACCATCTTGACTGCAGTTTTCCAGGTTTCTCGTTTGTCACAGCAGGCAAATCCTGGGATAGTACCTTCAACATAGGCTTTGGCTGACACCTCCCTCTCTTTACCTCTCCCTTATCCGGCCTGAGTCTTAGATGCCTGAAGACCATAAATAAATTCAACTTCAACAAAGTTTTTCCAGGATTTTCCCTCAGTAGCACCAGATAAATGCCGGGATGGTATTTACAAGCTCGACCCTGGATGACTACCTCACAACATCCTCTGCTCTACCGTATCCCGATCAGAGCCAGAGATGCCTCAAGGTCATAAATAAATTATAGGGTAAGTCCAGTAGAGATGGACACATTTTTTCCGCTTCCAATAAATCGAATAATTATGCAGGTAGAGTATTTTTTTCTGCACGAAATTTTGAAAGGACTTTCAGTAGGCAGAACTAAATGCCTTAAGGATCAAAAAGAAAATATTTCTACCCAAAATTAAAGCATGAAAAATGGCTGAATGGTCCATCTATCCCATAGTACTATGGGCTAGGTGGACCATGCACTGTGGAACTGATGGACCATATGCAGAACCTAAACAATAAAGAAAATGTAAATAAATTGAATTAAGTTTGTCTTTAAATTAGTAATATTAATAAAGTAAATATTATTCTGCTTCCATGGTTTTTATTGAAATATAATATTGATATAAAATGATTTAATATTTATTAATCTAACAAGTTGAAACTCTAAAACAAAAGAACTTTCTTTTTAACGGAAAATCTAGCAAAGAAACATTTGTAAATGGCAAGACTGCTTAAGTTTTATTTCTTTAAGAATAATAAAAGAGTGCCGATAATCGAGAAGCTTATTTCCAATACCTGCTAAAGAGTTCAACTTTTTTCACCGACTTTTAAAAGTAAAAATAAATATTAAAAACCATACTAACAGTAACACAGTAATGTACATTTCAAGCATAAATCTACTCATTTAAAAAAAATGTTTTTTACGTTTGAAAGTCGGTGCAAAAAATGTTCGAAAGTTTTAGCAGGATTTGGAAATAAGCTTCTCAATTACATTACCGTATATTGCATCTTGTTCCGTCTAGGTATATTTGAAAACTTTGCCACGCAAACCACAACAGCCTTCATGTAACCAGTGTTCACACATAATACACTGTATCCCTTATAATTTATGTGGTCCATCTCTCCCACAATTGCAGTGGTTCGTCTATCCCAAGAAGGAGGGATAAGGAGGGTAGTTTAATTGTTGTAATTTCTGAACGCGGGAAACTTCATTGATTTCATTAACACATTCGTTTATGATGAAACGCGCTATTAAAAAAAGGGGGGGGGGGAAGAAATCTACATCAAGAACGTCAAATATTGCTTTTAATGAAATGTGGTAAAAAAAAAGGGGGGGGGGCCACCTGAAATCAAAAATCTTGTCTCCTGTAGAAACGTGTGGTCTTCTGGTTGAGGAAAACACAGTGTCTAGCACACATCTGCCATGACACTACAGCAATATTCACGCTGCACTCTGTTGGATAGTTTAAGAATTAAGGGCCTGGTCCATCTCACCCAGGTGGTTCATCTCTACAGTAATTACTATATCAATTTAATGCTTACTATATCTACAAATGTAAAACTTACCAAATTCATTTTTCTCTGCAGGTGAGGCATCTTGTTTGTTTATAAAAAAATGTTTACAAGTTCCTCCCAGCCAGTGTTGCCAACATCAGCGCTTTCATGCTAAATATGGATCTTTTGCGTAGGCATCTAGCGGGGAGAAAAAAAGGTGGTCTGTAGTTAGCGGGAAATTTGGAGATTCAAGGCTACGGACTCATCTACGCCGTAACAGTGGTCAGAAAGTGAAAAGAAACTATGTTGTTACGGTAAGGGTTCAGAATAACGGTCACCTATGGTAAGTCAGTATACAGTATAACGAGGTTGACTATACCTAACCTAATCTATACTTTGATGGATGGTCAGTATTTTGGACTCTGCTTCAATTCTCTGTTTGAATATTCTTTAGTAGTAATTTCCCCATATTGCAGTTTTTGACTGAACTTTGGTTATGAAGTTTTCCGTGTTTAAAATGCAAAATTGTCAAATGAAAGCCTTCATTTGAGACAATGGAACGCCGTGGTGGCGCTGCCAACTTGGTGGCTTGGCTTGGAAAGTCAGCGTGCTACCGCCACCAGAATTCTGGTCGCTTATCCAAACGTGCGACTGCCACCACGTGAAATACTCTATTTGAATCTATGAGACGACGTGGTGGCGTGGCGCGGTTCCGTGTGAAATGGGGGTTAAATCTTAGAGCCAGCGTGTAAAAGCAAAAATGTTATGGACTACAGCATCTAGCACTATTGTAACATTCTGGCTTTCACAGGCTGGCACTACTGCTATCGCTGAGATTTTTCGTATCAAACATGCTTTCGTGTCAAGCAGTCCTAAGATCTTTAAAAATGTGGTGGGTTAGTTCATTGGAAAGACATTCATAAGTCATGTCGGGGCCGCTTTCTAAAATTTTATTGTTGTCTGTAAATTGTCCAGGATTATTAAAAATATGAAAAAACACAGCGAGCTCTAGGTAACGATACTGGAGTGACTGTTTAGTGTCGAGAGCTAGACGCCAGAGCAAATATTTAAACTCGTTTGTCCACTTCCAGTATAATCCAGTGTGGAGCAAATTTTAAGTTCTAAATCAGTTTTATACGATTCTTATCGCTATGCGACCCGGTTTTTTTATTTTTAAGTATTAATTCCTGCGTTATTCATATAATAGTATTCGTACTCTGCATAGAAAATCCTCCAAATAATATTTACGTTTTTTGCAAGAATTTAGACATAAATAAAAAAACAGGCCGCACAACGTTATCAAGCGTAAAAGCTGAGTTAGAATTGAAATTTAGGTTCGTATTGGTTTAGACTGGAAGTGGACAAACGAGATTAAGTGTCCTCTTCGTTGCATGGCTTCATATATTCATGAAATTTTCAATGCCAGCAATCAATCCAGTATCGTTTTTAGATTGAGGTCATTGGTAGGCACTGCGGCCTCTTAAGTATTTTTTTTTCTTTATGTGGAATAAACTGTCAACTTTTCGCATAAACACGTCTCATCTGACAGCGAGAGACGAATTCTTTCGGCAACCTTTCTTCCGGGGGCAGAGATGGGAATGGTAGTTACGGTGAAACGGGAAAATCCCAGAAAATTTAGCTCCGGATGGGAAGCAACGAAGTTCGAACCCGTGCGTCTCCCCATTGTTAATACGAAGCCCACCACGTTATTCATTGGATCATGGGGGCTGACACAAGTTGTACTGCTAGATGCGTAACAGAGTCTGCACCATTAACAGAACTTCTAACTTTACAAGAAAGTTATTTTTGTTTAACCAAACAATTCTATACTCACACAGATTACGATGCTTATATTTACATACTTTCCGTTCACGTAGTCACAAGTTCTTTATTGAATTTGGATTTCCTTTAGGCAACGTTGGCTCAGGCCGAATGGATTATGATAGGAGAATTGGTGGAATGACGAAAGTGGGAGGAAACGGGAGAACACCGACAAAACCCACGCACACGATATTTGTCCACCACAAAGCCCACATGGTACGAACCAGGATCGAATTGGAAACCCCACGCACGAAAGGTGAGCGCTCTTCCACTAAACCACCGCGATCAACAAATGCTTTATAATTATGATGATGAGATACATCATTATGAATATGTTGTTTATTTTCATCAGTGTTGCCAGCATAAAATCCGCATACAAGTTTCGTCTTAATCTTTTTATTTATTTATCTTTGTGGAAATCGATAGCGAATCTTGATCAGGGGAATCTTCTGTAAATAATGTTCATACATACAAGCAGACTTTCCCAGACGTAATAAATTATAATAATTGAACAGACACACGCATACAATACACAAAACACTTTTTTTTTCGTACACAGATATATACACACTAACATACATAGATTATAAATGCGTGCATGTCATTCAAACTCACGTGTGACAACAATAGTTTATCACTGATACATATCGACAGACACACATACTACAATCACACATATCTAATAAGCACACAAGAACGCATACGCACAAACATATACACACATATTCACACACACATGATAACAACAATTGCATATTTGCACTTATTTGCTGCAAATATGCAACACACACTCACAAGCTATCACACTCACTGGGCAAGTCATAAGAAGACAGCGGGGTTTGAATACGTAAAAGTGAAAGCTGTCCTATCTCGTTACCAAACATCGCTCGCGGATCAACCGACTGGCTAGAATGGTCCTCATTTTGTACTGACTTTATCAAGACCACTATCAATAGCATACAGGTGGGCAAGCAATTCTGTTTGAGAATCCAATATGAAACAAGTTTTTTTGTTTCCTTTTGGAATCACAGGGTGTGGTCAATAAATTCTGATTACCACTGTAGCGGGAGCATTTAACTAAAAACAATCCGGAAACAATTTATTAGGCATTTTGCGTTGTGTTTCCCACCACCACTCACCGCCCAATGACTGTTTTGCCTTTTGATATACTGTTCTGTCAAGTTTGATGGCGCATACTTCAGTTGGGCGTTCACAACAAAACAACCGTTTTGAGAAAATAGGAAGACAGACGAACTCCGCTATTTTCAAGGTTCTCCCCCCCCCCTTCCCCCATTTCCTACACCTATAAAGACATACCCCTAAAAAGCAGGAAATTTTATATCGTATTATTAAAGCTTTTCTTCTAAACTCGATACAAATCTGTGTTTTTTCTATCGTTTCTTTGTTCTGACAATGGCATTGGGAATTTGAAATTCTTTTTCAAGCATTGACACACAGGTGGGGTATTTGGGACCGAGTAACACGTGCGACAAATTAATGTATGACCAGTTCGCATTGCAAACGTGTTCAACTGAAACTTGCAAGCAATAGTTTATAATTTATGAAATGTGTGGTGCTTTTATTGGTCTCCCTGATTCAGACGGGCAGTTTTCCAACAAACCAACACTAGGGAAGGTCAAGTATGACTTGGAAGTTTAGTTACAAAGAAGCATGCATGTCCTATTGCCATCCAGTGATTCCTCCAGCCTCCCCCCCCCCCCCCGTAGGGTGTCAACCCCCAAATCCTCGAAAAAAAAAAAGAACTTTAAAATTTGTACAGTCAAAAATTATAGAAATCGTGCAAAACTCCATTTGCACCCTCCGATTGGAAACCATTTATTCAACGTGAAGCAATGCGCGACGTGTGTCAAGTTAATGGTGTTCGATTTGTAGCCGGGGATGGTTGGGATTTGCCCCTCTATGTAAAGTTCTCTGGCTCTGATGTTCGAAATATACCCTCAGCATGGGATATGAATGGGTCATAAAGTACGATATTCTGTGTGCCTGAGAAATTCTTCTCATCTGAAAATGATACAGATCGAACACTGGACTTGAAAGTAAAATATATATTTGGATGCCTACTATCACAAGAACCGATGAAATGAATCAAGAACTAACAAATTCTTGCAATTTATTTAAGAAAAATACATTTCTAAAGCATGAAGTTGCCTGAAACTTTTGATAACAAACAAAATTTAATAATAATAATAATAAAATGAGCTTTTATGCACTTACTTACATCTGTAGGATTAGTATAGTGAACATATTTTCTCAATGTCATTTTGTTTGCCATCTATCAAGTGTCAATGTCATACGCTTTTAATTATGCTGTGAGTTGCTTCATGCAGGTAAGTTTCATTGGGCGCATTCACGGGACTAAGCGCTGAGAGAGCATTTTAATCGTATTGGTTGCTATAGGCAAATCAATAAGATTAAAGTACTCTGTTAGCGCTTAATGCTACCATAGTCCGTTGAATGCGCCTATTGTTCCTGTGCTTATTATTACCATATGTTGTTCGATTTTCAATTGTATTGGCCAAAGAGTGCTCAATGATGGCCATTGTCACTGTGAAAAATTTGATGAAGATTCGGTGAACCTTGTCGGAGGAGAAATGGTATACACGAAGTGCAAAGTGACGCGTTAAGTTCTTCAATCCACGTAACTATTAATTAAACTCCCTGACAGATAGGCAACCGCAAACAACTCATAGTAACAACAGGCAAGTTTACCTTTAAGGATGATTCCAGGATTGGTACTTCGAGGGATAAAAAAGGGAAAATCACTAACAGAAGATGGACTCACAGCAGATATGTTTAAATGGGGAGGTGAGTGGATGAAAGAGAAACTTGTCAAATTATTGTCAATGTGCCTGAGGAAGAGAGAAATATCCTCAAATTGGAATAATATTATTATTTTGTTGCGCAAAAAAGAGGACAAAGTATATTATTAATTTTACAAGTGTAATAGAA
This sequence comes from Lepisma saccharinum, assembly GCA_022664845.1. Taxonomy (NCBI): domain Eukaryota; kingdom Metazoa; phylum Arthropoda; class Insecta; order Zygentoma; family Lepismatidae; genus Lepisma; species Lepisma saccharinum. The sequence continues at coordinate 93,971 of JAGDQP010003149.1, forward strand.
CCGTTTATTTCTGTTCTCTCGTTAAGATTAATCAGTAATAGTGGTCGGTGACGCAATAACTATGACGTCTCAGGACTCTTACTTGTGGGCTTGTCTGTAATCGGATGGTTGAAAAGCATGACTCCACAATCTCAATACACTATCATGTATTGAGTGAACGAGAAGTTCTCCGTCTTGGCTAGTGAGTCTCCCACGAGGCTCGAAATAACGGGGAAGTAGAACATTACTGCCCATAGTAGCAGTCTGCGCACACGATAGTCTTCGCTAAAGGGCTTCAATCAAGTTCACTTGTCCGGGCCCCACCTTGCCTTACGCCGTCACTGTTCAACTGTACTATATATATTAGCAGAAAGAATAATAGGGACGAAAAATTCAACTACAGAACACTAAGATTCAGTTTACATGTCAAAAGCATATTGTAACACATAACATGTGCACATGTACTCAGGACTTGAATTGGGGACCGTTCGCAAAACAAGCACATACTCTTCCACTACTTCAACATGGCTCTGAAAATGAGTGCTCTGAGTAATGCTTCTCTCTGTATGGTAGACTTCACTCATTAATTACTATTTACGCCCTTCCTATTGGTCGGCAGGTTCTAGAAAAAACATATATATGTAGGGGTTTTACTAGATACTTACTAGATCATAAGTATACAAAGTTTACTTATGATCTGAATATTTGACATTTAGGGCTGATTTTCATGAAAAAGCTTGCGTTGCTTGTGATTTGGGTGAATAGCCAATTGAAACACGTGTTACACTTACAATGAAACACGTGTTTCAATTGGCTACTCACCCAAATCTCAAGCAATGCAAGCTTTCGTGAAAATCAGCCCTTAAATGTTTGCGTGCTACATTTCCAGTGTTTTCCAGCAATAGTCCCTTCAAACCAGCCCTGATCAATTTCCTTCCAACATCTTATCCCCTACCCTGACGAGAAATTACCTACATCAGTTCAATTGTCAATAGCAACTAGTAATCACAAGCTGTTTATAGAGTTTTAAGCCGTCAGATAGGATTTATTATCAGTACTAACCGTCCCCTGCTACAAATAATGGATTGTCTTACTTCACGAGGTGTTAACACAAAATGTGAATTGTGTGTTGTTTCCTCTTATCTATTTTCGTGAGGCTACAATACCTGCTAGCCTTGGTCTCTATTCTAAGACACATTTAAACACAGAAAAAACGTCTTTAAAATTACTGTTTAAGGGGGAAAAGAAAAAGAAGAAAGCAAAGATTACTGTTCAACTTAAAATGTAAACCTTCCCATTTTGTGGAAAATTACCATACAGGTGCATTTGAAGCCATTAAAAAAGAAGAAGTTCGTTGACCTATTTAATAATCCTTATCGTTTATGACGAGTCGTTGAAAGTTCCTGGTAAACAAAACCAACCTACTCTAACAAATTAATGTGTAGAAAACTCATTGAGCTATAATTACCGATACTGGAGTGCTCGATTAGTATTTTCAGAAGCAAAAGAAACAGTTTAAACTTGTTCATACATTATAGACCCTATTCCAAAATGGACCAAACTTTCATATCTCTGTTCTTTGCGTTTGTTTTCGCTTGCGTTATGTGTATTATAGGCTGCGCATGTAACAGCACATTCTGTAAATAATGATCACTCTTTTTGAGAGAGAGAAAGAATTGAATTACAGTAAACTCCCGTTTATTCGTGCTAATCGCGGGACAAAATGGCACGAATAAAGTGTAGCGTTACTTCCCAAACCGAAGCACTCCTCTCCAGGGACTTATTAAGGAGTCTGGAGCCCCGATTTTTTTTAAAAAAAGTAGGCAAAATTATAGGGATTTAAAAAAATGAATTTCGTGTGCTCCTGGCGAGGAGTGCTTCGGTCTGGGAAGTGACGCTACAACTTCACAGTGTTTAATTCCAGGAGGAAAGTGAAGAAGAAGTGACTTCTGTTGATTGAATCATGAAAAATACACTTCGACCAATATTCCAGCCACTTACAGTTAGTTATATTAATTACATGCAGTTATATACGGTAATTCATGTAGTAAATTTACACAAGGTGATTGGGTGATCATTTTAATCCCAGCAGATTGTGATATTTATTTGTATGCTATGATAGGAGCTAGATTGTGTGTTCAATTGTATTAGATCTTCGATTTTTAATTCGTGTTGCAATACTTACTTGTATTTAGAGGTTATCTTCAACGTTTCTATAACTAACTATATAGGTTGCCCAACACATGACGTCATTTATTTATCCAAGGATGTTATAATTAGAGGATATACCAAAGTATAAACAGGTGAATCCGAACGTAACAACGACAGGCACTCAGGCTACCATCTTAGTATGCACGCACAGCAAAAATTGAAAAGTGTGGAAAAGACTTTGAATGAAAGTGATTAGCTTCTAAAATCGAGACTTTTTTTTTTTTTTGCTTAGTTAATAGTATACATTAAACCAAGTTAGCACATCAATATTTTAATTATGTGTAAATAGGGTTACCAATCGTCCGGTTCTTACGGAACATGTCCGGTTTTTTTTAACCTTTCTATAATATCAGGGTGGAATTTTTTTCTTTAAAAAAATCCAGCATTTTATAATTGTAATGAACAAGACGTTACTACGCCCTGGGGCCGTATTACATATCGCACTGCGTCGAGGCAACGCAAACTTTGCAATTTAGTTGCGCTGATTTGCGTCAAATAGAGGAGTTCGAAGAATCATATTGCATTGCGTTGCGTTAACGCAAAATTCATAGAACGATATTTAATTCAGCTCCTGGACTTGCATTGTTTGTGTTATTTAGTGTAAACTCAATGGTCACAAACAGTCATGAATTGTAATTTGTCACTAAATAATAACTGCTAGGTTGCATGGCTGGTACTACTATCGAATCGATATATCGCACTCGATTACTTCTGTTGCGAAATTGCGAAAACCA
>JAGDQP010003150.1:504-35013 GCA_022664845.1 Lepisma saccharinum
GACCTGAGATTAGACTTCAACCTCGACTTCGCCGTCGGACTTGAACCTCGACCTCGAACCTTGCAGTTTAACATGACGTTCCTATCTGTTTTATATGTATATATAAATTGTTCCAAAGGTATGCAGAATGCATTGTAATTAAATATGAAACTTATTTTCTTTGAATATAAAATAATAAATTGCGCCATTACGAAATTACGAGTAGCGCTCCTGAATCCTGTTTCTCTGCTCCTCACTAGTTACGTCCCTGCTGTAGCTCAGCCTGTTTATGTTGGAAATAAATAAATAAATTCATTTTCCGCCGAAAAAAAAACACTTCATAATTAAAATCATTTAAATAAAAATATTATATTTTTCAATTATACTTACTGAAGTATATAAACATCTCATTGCATCTCTTCCATGAAAGCAGCCCCTGGATCTGTTCTGTATAGTGTTTTAAAGGCCGGGAAAAAACCGGAAGTTTTGAAAAAAAAAACGAAATTTTTTTTTCCACGAAGTAAAAAACAGGTTTTATTGACGAAATTGTTTTTTGTTTCCTTTTCATCTCCAATATCCACTACTTAACACACCTAATGCATTCAATCGGATGATCTTATGTTAAAAAAATGTACAAAACACTTGCAATTTACATTAGGAATGCAATATATGTCATTAGCACCCTTGTACATGAGAGAAACGTTCTGTACCCTTCTGGCCCTTAGGCATCTTTGTCTCAGACCCAGAAAACACATTTTGCTTCAAAACTTTGTCAGACGCGGTCCCATTGTGTATTTTTTTCTATATGTATGTTTTGAACATCAATTAACCTTTTAACTATTTCATTGATCAAAAAATGATGTCAGGGACCCCGTAAAAGTAAAAAAAAAAAAAGTTCTTTTCCTAAGTAGCACGAAAAATTGAATAAAAACAAACCTTTTTTTCCAGCGACCAATTTTTCCCGTTTTTTTAAAAACACTACGTCTGTCGCATTTTATGGACCAAGTTTTTAATACCTCTTTAATACAATAGTTTCCCTGGTGTGATTCTTAGGTAAAGCTCTGGCGCCGAACTGATCGGGTCCCATCAAACACCTATCACACACTTAATCGTTATGAAATTAATCTAAAGTTCGAAAAACTCAATTTGAAAAATCTTCACACTCAATAAAAGCGAACACAATGAAAGTTACCTCGAAACTAACTTAAGATTTATCAATGTGAGGGCATCTTAATATAGAATTCGGACCCACGACAGGTCACAACGAATTTGAATCAAAATACTTTAGTCTATACCACCTAATCTACTAAAAAGCATACGGGATAAATGACCAAACTTCACTGTACGGGACTGACAGTTTATTAGTTCCCAAAGAACAACTTAATATGTCATCTAACTCATAAAATAGAGAATCAATAGACATAAATTCAAAACTTGGTCTAGATAGAATTATCGAACAGAATCTATTTCTCAGCGCATTTGTCCATTAGGTTTGGTTGCATAGAATTTCGTTATGCCTTGATTTGTTTCAAAAAGAATATTAACTATTTCACTGCTCGGTACACATCATCGAGCTTCAAAAACAACATATTAAATTTGTATGATAAATAAGGCCGCTAGTAATACATGCTGTTTTCTTGAGTTACAAAGGCCTAAATTTGGTGTACTAAAATATATAGATTTTCCATAAGATAAAAATTTCCCAGTAAAATCAATCATGTCTAAACGAGTAAATAAACTTCTAGTTACAAAGGATCGATACCACATTAATGTGCTTAAAGGCATCAAATCAGAATTTAAATCGATTTTACTTACATGGGACTGCATGAACAAACATCAGTCCAAATTTCCCTTGCACTACTGCGAATACCTAAAGCTCCACACATAGTATTTCCATTCATTTGTACATCCAAGCAGTAAATTCATCGGAGTTATGTAATATTCAATATTATTGTAATACTAATAAGATTTGGTTGTATTAGGTTGCGTAATCGACAAAGCTAAAATATCGTAAGGTTCGAGAAAAAGGTGGAACAGCTGAAACTCCCCATTGACATCTGAAAGTACAGCGAAGATTAGAAATAATTCGCATGCAGGAAGTTGCAGATAAGATCAACTACAAAGCCAAAATTTTAAAAAGGATCATTGTGCAAAAATTTTCATAACTTGAATTTGTATCAAACCAACTTTAGAAAATCCAACATGGCCTAACGTGAAGGTAAAATTTTCCGAAATGTTTATTCCCCCTATATCATAACTACTGAGGAGAGATCAGTACCCGCTTACCACCTTAAGCTGTCATTACAAAGGATATCATCGTTCTAAAATATTTGATAAAGTCGAAAGTACAATCAATTAAAAAAAAAAAGAAATCACAACTACTTTAGAGCCTGTATAGGCTACAAAATTTTATAACGTAACGGTGTAGATCACCACCGCCTTCTTGCTACGCACTTTCCATTGATTTACATGGGAATTGTTTTACTCGTCTTATATCTTTCAGGAGCATACTTCTGTTTTCGCGAAGTTTATCGTCATGTTTTCTTTTACTCATGCTATTTTATAGAAATGCAATATTATACACACGAACAGTATAATTTCCCGTTAAAATATAGTGATTTATGTAGCAAACCACTAATAATAAATTATACTTATATATTTGTAGAAACTTCATAAATCAAAACTCTACAAGAGCCAAAATAACCACCAAGACAAATTTCGTGAAAGCGGAACTTAAATATTCTACTTCTGAGAGAAACAAGACGAGTAAAACGATTCCCATGTAAATAAATGGAAAGGTCATACCAAGATGGCCGGGGTGATCTACACACTTAAGAGAGAGAAGGGACTTGGTTGCGACAGCCTACAAAATGTGCGTCCAATTTAACAAGGATTTCACATCATTATCATATTCAGCCGTTTTCTGTCCACTGCTGGATGAAGGCCTCCCCCTTTTCTTTCCACATATCTCGGTCTGCTGCTATTCTCACCCATGTAGATCCTGAAAAACGCTTGATTTCATCTACCCATCTTGCATTTGGGAGTCGTCTCGGTCGTTTCTTTTCTTTAGAAATCCAATGTAGTAGATTTGTCGTCCACCTTCCATCTGTTCGTCTAGCTATGTGACCGGCCCATCTCCACTTCAGCTTCTTCGCAGTCTTGATTACATCCTCTACCTTTGTTTGTGCGCGAATCCATTCATTTCTCTTCCTGTCCTCCTGGTTATTCCTCACATGCATCTCTCCATTGCTCTTTGAGTCGTTTGCGCATTCAATGTCCAAGTTTCACAACCGTACATCATCACAGGTAAGACAGATTGATTATAAACTTTACGCTTCAGGCACATTGGTACTTTGCTTTTGAAAATAAAGTGCAGTCTTCCAAACGAACTCCACGCCATTTTACATCTTCTATTTATTTCATAAGTCAACTTGGCATTCGATGTGTTGAGTTGGCATAGGTAAACATATTCATCAACTATACCTATTGTCTCTCCGCTAATCTTTATTTCCCTTTTTGCAGCATGTTGATTGTATATAATTTTTGTTTTACTTAAATTCATTTTAAGGCCTATTTTCGAACTCTCGTTATTCAGTACTTCCATTCTGGTTTGTAGTTCTTCTGCACTTGAAGCAAACAGGACTATATCATCAGCGAACCGTAGGTGATGAAGATATTCGCCATTAATTTTAATTCCAACTTCATTCCAGTTTAAATTCTGGAACACTCTCTCCAGGACCGCAGAAAACAGTTTTGGAGAAATTGAATCTTCTTGCCTTACCCCTTTCCAACTTTAAATTTTTCACTTTCTTGGTGTAGTCTAATGACAGATGTGGCAGTCAAGTAAATGTTTCGCAATAGCTTGATGTATGCATTTTCGATGCCTTGATGTCCAAGTGCTGACAAGAAGACCGAATCGAAAGCTTTTTCGAAATCTACGAATCCCAAACATACTGGAAGTTCATATTCATTAGTCTTTTCCATAATTAATTAGTCTTTTCCATAACTTCATTCAATGTTTGTATGTGGTCCATTGTGCTAAATCCACGACGAAATCCGGCTTGTTCAATTCCCTGGTTAAAATACAAGTCCCGTTCAATACGATTCAAAATAACTTTGGTGAACATTTTGTATAGAACTGACAGTAAACTAATTGGTCTGTAGTTTTCGACGCGTCCATTGTCCTCTTTCTTGTACAACAAAATGATAACAGCATTATTCCAACTTCTGGGTATTTCTCTCTTCCTCAGACACATTGAGAATAATTTCGCAAGTTCCTCTTTCATGTTTTCACCTCCCCATTTAAATATCTCTGCTGTGAGTCCATCTTCTCCTGGCAATTTTCCGTTCTTCATCCCTCGAAGTACTTTATCCACTTCTTTCATTACATCTGGGACATCTACATCGTTTTGTTCTGAGTCTTCATTTTCTAGCTTTACCTCGGAGTAGTACAATTCTCTGTAGAAATTTTCAAATAATTTCTTCCTTATTCCGTGTTACGGTCCCGTCTGGTCTCTTAACTGCAATTATTTGCATTTTCCCTATCATGAGCTGCTGTTTGGTTTACTTCAGGTTCTTGTTCTCCTCGATTCTATTTCTAACAAGATTTTCGTTATATCTTCATACATCCTCTCTTATTTTCTTCCTTGCGGTTTTATTTAGTTCTATGTATTCAATCATTTTTATGTAATATTCCTCTTCTTTCATTTCCCTTCTTCTCTTCATAAAGAGTTTAGTTTCTTCTGAGGTTTTGCTCTTTTTTTCTTTCTGGTGCCTGCTGTTTCCTTGGCTGTTTCTATTATTATCTCAGTCAGTATTTTATTTCTGCTTTCGATGTTTTCTTCATCCTCTAACTCTTCCATGGCGCTAAATCTGTTGCTTAGTTCTATCTCGAATGTCTCTCTGTTTTTTCCTAGATTTTCCAGATCTAAAAGTGGAGGTTTTCCTCTGATAAACTTCTTTCTCTCAAGTCTAGTATTTAGTTTCAGCTTACATCTCACCATCTTATGATCACTCGAGACTGAAACTGTTCTGAACAGACACGTCTTGCACAATTTCCCTGTTATTCGATAGAACGTAGTCTATTTCGTTTTTGGTCCCCTTTTGGCCTTTCCATGTCCACTTTTCTAATAATATCGTGGTTTCATCACGTTATTTCGAAAAAAAGACTTAATAGCCCCTTAAACACATCATAAAGTTAAATAAGTGATGGCTCCATGGCGTATTTTTACTTAGAAATAAAGATGATTTAATAACCCATATAACAACTTTCTTATGGCAATTTCGATCATATTTTACCTTATTTCTAAACAGAAAATAGCTCGCAAGGACTTGGCTACCTTCATAATGTCATAAAATATGTTGGAGGGGCTATTGAGCATTTTTTTTTTCGAAGGAAGCACATGGAAATATGTTATTCCCAAAAATCCATGTGCGAAAATCCATGTTAAATTGGATGCTTATTTTGCGGGTTGCCTTAGCCAAGTCCTTCTTCCTCTTAAAAATCGAAAATTTAATGTTCATTAAAGGAATCGCGTTCAAAATTTGGATAATTAAATATATACATAAATAGTTCAATATAATTTACATTACTGTCTGTATTCAAATCGCAAATTCCAGTTTCTGTGGGCTAGATCAGGCATCCATCGAAATTTCAACACCCGGCACAAAATTAATCTGCACTCACATAACTGTAGTTAGTTGAAGAGGTTTCAAATGATTTATTACTTAATCCATCGTATTACCTCGAAAGTTACCTTCTAAAGCCTTTTTTCGGGTTGTTCCTTCCTTTAATTAATACAGTCCCATCCATAACTATGTGGTACTCTCATATATCTGTCGCACTAATTTTATATCAGACAACACACATATACAGCCCAAAAGTGGGAGGGGGAAGTTCCTAGAACAAGATGAAAAAGTACTCCTCAACTGTCGGAATAATAATCGCTGGGATATTAAATAAATCAAGAAAGAAAAAACCAGAAAGAAATAAAAGATAACGTTAATTTACAGTTTTGCGCGCAAAGCTAATAAAAGTTAATCGATGAATGGATTATCAATTTATCCAATTTGGACCTACCCCTATTCGGATCATCTCGAAGAAAAATAAAAAAACCATACCTCATGATTTCAAAGATATTCATGCCCGCAAGCATCTAAGAGTAAAAACAATTGAAGGACGAAAAGCAACACAAGAAAAAATGAAAAGCGATAAAGCCATACATATATAAACAAGGGGAGATGGTATGAATGGAGCGCTAAGCTGATTAAGCCAACGTTCCATTGTACCCCTCCGAATAAAAAAGGATATCTTTTAGGAGCTTAAATTATCTTTTTATACCTCTAAACAAGCCGTCAGTCTCAAAAGCCGAAAGAGATCGTGAGAATAAGGGAAAATCTTTATCGATTTTTCAACAACTCATTTCTTCCGAGCTCATCAGTCGCTGAGGAAGCTCAGAAGGTCTGGAGTCAGTCACACACTTCCTGCAAAACAACGAAGTTTCTGGTTTGCGAAGGGTGGCATAAAGATGACGCGGGAAAACATCACACGATAGGTGAAACCAACGGTTACAGCAATCGAAACAGACAGCCAGGTCTGCTTTCCAAGAGCATTTTTCGAATTTAGAAAAGAAAAAAATGTAATTGAAGATTTTTATTGCGAGGATTGGCTTCTGATTTTTTTTCTTTTTTACCATTACCTCTTCTTCATTTTCCAGAAGTAGACTTACTACCATACTGTGCACGAAACTTTCACCTTCAAACATTCCTTCTTGAGTACTTCAGCCACTCTTCATATGACTTCGAAATGAACTTGTTGAAGGCCTGAATATCCTTTTCTATACACGTCTGCGTCTTTGGGTATTTCATAGAAACTTCCATCGACGTATTAATATGCGGAGCAGAAAGTGGAGCGCGCTCGGAACATAAAATATGGTTCATTGTCGAAAATGACCTCTCCACTGAAGCTGCGCCAATACGTAACCAACCGCAGGACTGGGAACATTGCTTTCTTCTGAATTTCAAAACCGAATTAGCACAGAATCTGTGTGGTCCAATAATCTGTTCGTAATCTTCGGAGAATCATACATTCGAAAATATCTTTCTGAGACGTATTGAAAACTAATGAAAAAGTCTGGAATATGGTTTTCTTTTTCATAAAGTATTTTCCGAAATGACGCCAGAACCTTAAATTCATCAAACCCTGACTCAATTTTATGAAAGATTTCTGCAAGTGTCCACCCGCCCTTTTCACACTGTTCTTGATACTTACTTTTATTTTACAAATAGTTTTGGGCTCATTTGGAAGAGTGCAGAGTAAAGAAGTTTTCATCCCCCCCCCCCCAAAAAAAAATGCTCTGCAGTCCTCAGTCTGCACATTGCACTCTTCGAAGTATGCAGAGTTGGAAGACTTGTTTCATAATAATTTTGACACACTCTGGAATTATGACACGTCTAGAATTTTGTCCATACTGTTTCCGGAAATTTCCAAAACAACAACATATATGAACGACATTGGCGTTGCAAATAATATTCGAAACACTTTAATGTGCCTTACTCAGCCTTGCTAGCGTCTTCACAGTCTTGACAAAAAAAAACTAAAACTACTGTAGCAGAAGTTTTTAATAATATTAGTCCGAAGTATCGTTATATACGTGTTCAAGGGACATACACTGTGGTTAAGTTCAACTCTGGTTTTCTTTTCCTTATGGCTAAAGAAGTTCAGAATGGAACTCGGTTTCTTTCATGTGTAACCCAGACAAAATGATGGCTGTCCAAAATGATTAACCCTCGAAGGGCCCAGCTTTTTAATACCCACGCAGTGCCAAGTGGGGTACAAAATGAACCCTAAACAATTTTTAGCTGAATATGTATTCTACTTTCAGTTAGCTTTTAAAATAACCATTATAAAATCACTTTTACATATTTATTTCATGCGTTTATAGCGTTTGCTTCGTATCAGAGAGGTTCTGGGTTCGACACCAGATGCCGACCATCCTGACTGAAGTTTATGTACGTTTTTTGCGACTCGCAGAAAGAAAATATATGTACGCAGCATCTGGTCGATGGTACCCTACACTAAGCTTTGTTTTAATGTAATGAATTATTATTCTAGGAATTCTTGTCGTGATTGTCTATTACTGTGGAGTCACGGTGTTAATTTGACAGAATATATTTTCTTTTTGCTTTCGGTTCATCTAAAATACAGGTCATTGTGCAATATTAGTAAAACAAATAACATTTTTTTTTTTTAGTTTTTTAAGGGACTCCATGCCTGTTTAAGTCAATCTATCCTGCGTAATTCACTACACTAGATCAAAGTCCGTGAAAAAACTATTTACTGGCATATCCCTTCCTGACCCGTCTATATGATGAATCAATTCAACAATCAATAAGTAATGCTTGTATTTCCTCAAGTGTTGTACGGTATATTGTCCTGAACTATCTATCATTGCTCTAATGCTCTTGCTCACAAATCGTAAGCACTAACGAAGCAGTAATTCAAACTTCTATGGCCAGAAATGCCATATAACAAGCGAATAAAGAAGAGCGTGAAGGGCCAAGTGAGGTACATTTAGTACACCTACAGAAGAAACTATTTTTGAAAAACAATATGCGCCCTTGTGTGCATTGATTCTTTTACTCCTACCTTCCACGTTAGTTAAAGTCGGCTATAAAAATAACTGGCACATAATGTTCAGTATATTACGAAATATATCAGAAAATAGAGCAGGGTACTACATACTCCGCTTGGTCCTTTGAGGATTCAAACGCAAAACTTCCACACGCATAAACTGAAAGATATCTATCACTAGGCATCTTCGCACACCCGCAAAAAGTTCAAAATAAACTAGATTCATAGCACAGTATGACGTTTTAAGCAGAAACACGGTTGGCCATTTCATCATAAATATATGTTGCTAAAGCATACAAACCTCGTCCTTCAAGAGTATGTTACACGCAGTTTTAAGGTATCTATTGAACAATGTTTTATTCCACATAAATTTGTCAAAGATTTCTGGGGACTTTAGTTCCCAACGTATTAAAATTTCCGGAACCTTCGCTGATGTTAAGACGTATAGAACATACCGGGTGGTTACAATTAAAGTGCCGCTATTCACGGCGGTCCAGCGCGGGCTGTAATCAACAAATTACATTAAAATTCGGTAAATATGCTAATGATACCATGCGGAAGCGAGTTACGCTGGAAAAAGTATTAGTTCCAATTTCCGCCACCAGGGGAAAATATGCCGCTGTTAGCAAAATTAGTCTATCTAAACGGGAGCAATTACAGTGCAGCATTGAGGGAATATCGGCGTCTGAAAGGAATTAGAAGAGAACCGATATTAAGAAATGTCTTAAAGAAGATAGTACTGAAATTCGAGACAACAGGTGATTTGAGTGTAGCTTCAGAAAGAGGACGACGACCCATTCCAACGGAGGTTATTGAAGAGGTTGCTGTGGCTGTTGTGGACCACGCAGCACGTGCTCCATATTCCGATACCAGTGCTCGGGCAGTGTCACCGGAATTGGCCATCCCATGGTCAACAGTGAGGACAGTTCTTAGGGCTATTTTACACTGGTATCCTCACAAGATTCACACTGTACAGTAACTGAAACCCCAAGACCCGAAGCAACCTCTTACGTTTGCCCTTCGGTTTTTGGCACGGATGGAGGTGGATGACGTGTGGCCGTGGGTAATCCTGTGGACTGATGAGGCGCATTTTACACTAGAGGGTGCAGTGAGCACTCACAACTGTCAGGTATGGGGCTTGGATAATCCGCATGTTGCGCAGGAAAAGCTATTACACTCTGCGTACGTGATTGTGTGGTGTGGATTCACAAGAACGTCCATTATTGACCCATTTTTCTTTGAGGAGATGACACCCCAAGGATTTGTCACCTGTACCGTGACATCGGCACGTTATAGGGACCTTTTAGTGCGACATGTGATTCCTGCGTTACAGGAACGAAACTGTTTGGAGACTGCTGTGTTCATGCAAGACGGGGCAACACCGCACATCGGTCGCCACGTGTAAGATCTGCTTCGTTAAAGCTTCACTGTGTATCGCATCATCTCCTGAGGATTTCCAGATGCGTGGCTAGCAAGATCCCCCGATCTAAATCCGTGTGACTTCTGGCTATGGGGATATCTGAAAGCGTGGATCTACCAGATAAATGTCCAGTCGCTTACTGATCCCAAGGACAGCATAAGGGGATATGTAGCAACAATTCCGCAGGAAATGCTGCGAGCAACTGTTGCGCACGCCATTGTGTGGATGCAACATGTCGTCGATGTTTCTGGTGGACATATGGAGCATGTTTTGTAAATTGCTCACTGTAACTGCAAATGTTAATAAAGTTCTTCCCATTGCACCTTTTCCTACCATTTACTGGCAATCAAGTGTCACCTTTTGTTACCCTTGCATTGTTCCTAAAGTTGTTCCCTTTGCATCATTTGTTACCATCAGCTGCCCTTCACCTTGTTTGCATTACATTTATCTCACATGTTTGACCTCTTCGCCCTAATTCATCGTCTTATCCATACATTCAGTACCATTTCCACGTGCTTTTTACCTGTACAGCGCCACATTTTCTCCTGGTGGTGGAAATTGGAACTAATATTTTTTCCAGCGTAACTCTCTTCCGCATGGTCTCATTAGCATATTTACCGAATTTCAATGTAATACGTTGATTACAGCCCGCGCTGGACCGCCGTGAATAGCGGCACTTTAATTATAACCACCCGGTACGAATTCTTCAAGCTTTAGATCAGATTTCTTTGAAAGATGTCCGTTAAAATTTGAGGGATGATGTAGTAAAATGCCTAGGTCACAGTACGGCACGTTCTGCTGCATCAATTATGAACCTAACTTTTGTTTCATTAAAGACACAAACGCTGTACATTAAATGTTTACACGATGCATCAGTATTAACGCTTCCTTTTACAACAGAGTAAGATAATCAATCGTTCCAGCTTCGAGAGTGCTACCTTTTGAAACAGTAACTTGAACCGTATAAAAAAGTTAAGATTAGTTTATCATAGGGCATTTTTATACATGAAGTTTCCAAGAGTACTCTAATGTTTTGAAAATTTTTGGGAGATCAATTTTCGCATAAACTTTCCATTATTTCTTCTTTCACGTTCAGTTTTAATTTCAGTCTTGAAAAGATTAATATTGACGCTGGGACCAGGGAACACTCTGCAAAAGGTTCCAGAAACAGAATCCTCCATGTCCCTGTACATAACAGAAGAGAGTAATAACAAGAACATAGAAGAAAACAAGTTCTTCTGATTATAAATACCCCTTAACCTAAAATTTTGGAGACTTTCAGTCTATTACTATGAGATGTGTTGTCGTCTAAACATGTCTAGTTACCTTCGTGCGTTTACTAACAGAAAAACTTGAGAAGTCTAAATTTTTATTTCTTGTTAGACATTTATATTAAAAAAAATATTTGAAATATTGCGTATATTTTCTTTCATTGACATTTAGTTTTCTCTTTCCAGTGATACGAATGAACATTAAATGTAACCTTTAACATGAAAATATGTAGGAAATTTGAAAGGACGCAGTGAAGACATGGATGTTTTACGCTAAGCTACCACGAATTCAGGTTTGCTCTGAATAACTCTAATCTGCAAGACAAGATTAACTAAACTTAATCAATTCGTTGAGAACTGTATCGAACTGTAGAAATGATTGGACGATCGAAACTTCTTCATCGCTTAGACAGAAGACTAAGAGGGAAAATACACAATTGTCTACATTGTAGTAGCACATCGTCCTTGCAAGAAGTAACTCACACAGAAAGTGAACTTTGTTCTTGTGTTAACTGTAAAAAAGTTTCAGACAAAACTGTTATTTCCGAAGAGAACAGGAGTGGAGAAAATTGCAAATTGATATTCTCATGTGATACTTGTTCCAAGTCATTTTTCACCAAAGCGAAAATAGCAGAGCATGTAAAGGTACATTCCGGAATAAGGGCTTATCAATGTGACATATGTTCCAGTGCATTTTCCAATAAATCCACTTTGATAGGTCATATGAAGATTCACACGGGGCAAAAGGACTTCGTGTGTACATTCTGTGAACGGGCTTTTGCTTATTCCTGCAGCCTGAAAAGCCACGAAAGAGTCCACACAGGATATCGTCCGTATATCTGCCAACATTGTCCAAAGACGTTCGCTCATCTAAGTGCATTGAAGAGCCACTTGCGAATCCATTCACAAGATAAACCATTTATTTGTGAACACTGCAAACACTCTTTCAGGCAGAAAGGTCAACTGAAAGACCATATAAGAACACACACATTGGAAAAGCCATTCAATTGTCAGTTGTGCGAGAAGAAGTTTTCTAGATCATCAAATCTGAAAATCCATTCGAGAACTCATACGGGTGAAAAACCATACATCTGTCAACACTGCAATCGATCTTTTAGTCAGTTGTCAGGCTTAAAAATCCATTTGAACATACACAACAATCTTAAGACAACCAGCTGCAGTATTTGTTCAAAGTCGTTTTCTCAGAAAGGCTATTTAAAAATTCATTTGAGAAGTCATTACGGAATTAAACCGTACAGATGTCGACATTGTGAAGCTTTATTTGCATACGCAAATAGCCTTAAAGAGCATTTAAGAATACATAATAATGAGAGACCTTATATCTGCCTTCTGTGCTCTGCAACATTTTACAGATTGACTGCTCTTAGACGCCACGTCGGTATACACACAGAATTAAAACCTTTTACTTGTGATTTTTGTCAGAAGAATTTTTATCTAAAGACAGATCTTCAACTGCATATGCCAAAACATATTGGGTTAAAACCTTTTGAATGTCTGCATTGCTTGAAAGCTTTCTCATTTAAATCTGACTTGGCGAAGCACATGGTAAAGCACACACATGAAAGACCATTTGTTTGTAACATTTGCCCTAAGTCCTATACGCAGATAAACAATCTCAAGAAGCATCTGATTACACACACAGTTTCCTATGTCAAAGGCAAGAAGAAAGCATCATTTAAAGTAAAGAAGTATAATCTTAAGATTACGCAAATGAAAGCAAATTTACCCTGAATGGTGTTATAAAGCAAAACCTCAAGAAATGTTTGTCTTCAGTATTGAGTTAAATAATGTTGACAAAAAAATTCAGTAATAAAAATATAAAATTGTTATCGTTATTATAGATTCACAACTAATATAACACAGTACACCAGTAGTTCGCATTACAAATTTATCAATTAGTTTATGTCCTCCGGAAAAATGGACTGTTGATATCAAGGGTAAAGGTCAATAATTATAAAATGCAGAATTTATAACCTCTTTCCAAGAAGTAATTATAGTATGCTTGATTGGCAGACGTCAAAAGTTGAACATTTTGATGCAATTAATATCTCTTTCAGAATAATAACTTTAGGAAATGTGCATATTTGTGTATTTTTAAAATCTTAAAAAGATATTAATTTTTTTTTAAAAAAATCAGTCTTAGTGCAACCAGAAATATGAGCGTAAAAATGTACACATGGGTATATCTAAATTGACAAGTAATTTAGAAATTTATTTGAATCATTGTACGGGGCTCGAAAAAAATATTTAAGACATTAACGATAGTCCAAACAATAAGAAAAAGGAGATTACAAACGATGTACCACGACATACAATAATTTTTCGTAACTGCCCCGACTCATGTAAATAGGTAAAGTAGAATTCTCCTCTAAATGACCGACGGATAAATTCGTTGTTTTAACATGTACTAGTCCATTAAGCCTCGTTATTATCAGAATTTTAGTCTCCAAAAATTGAAAATTATTATGAACTGTTAGAGTGGCCCAGAGTGCTTTTACTAATACAATTTAAGATTTAGCAGAACATTAATACTTTCAATATAATTTGTGGAAGAAAATACTATTACAACTTGCTTGAGCTATTGTATTTATATTCAATAATTTATATAAGATTTGTATTTATATCCAATAATATATGTATGAGTTATGATTTATTCTGTATTTTGTCTGTTAAAGAGCATATTGATATTTAAAAGGGGCAGGAATTCTTATTGCATTTATACATCTAAATATCCCATTTAATCTGAAGTTGGGTAACTTACTTCCGATTAATGTATTGCTATGTCTGGTGACTATGGAAGGAATGAACTTTCAAATTACTATATGTAAAAGATAATGGATCATATATGAAACCTATAGTTGCACATTTAAATTTTTGACAGTAATTGAAGAACTGAGAAACAAAGGGATGGAAGTGACGTTCAAAAAATTCATTTGTGTGTAACACATAATATGACAAAAATTATATTTTGTGTTATATATTACATGAGTTCAAACTCTTACTTTTCAACTTCACCTTCATCCCTTTGCTTCTGAGAAACTGAATTGTAAATTTAACAATGTCCAATTTAATGTAATTGAAACATTTTGTTCCTTTCAGCATTAAATGATGTATAGATACAAAATATGTTCATATACAAACCCAGTCACTGTGTTGTACGTACTATCTTTCAAGTAAGTAAATCCCACTTGTTGGAGGCGCTGGAATAGAATTTTCCAACTATGAAAATTTTTGCAATGCACATGCACACGTGTAGTACACATGGACACTTTCAACTACTTGTACTCAGATTCTTTGATATATGTGTTTTGTTCGTATATTCCAGAAAATCTTCTCATACATAGCAGACATAATAATAAAAGATAATATAGAGAAAAGAATCATATTCGATAATAATAAAACAGGAACATACTCAGTATGTTAAAATTAACTGGTAACTAAAATGAGAAAAACACTTTCACTACATTTACCGTGGTGTAGTGGTTAGCGTTCTACGCAGAAGGTTATGAGTTCGAATCCCCGCATTTCTCTTTACTTTATTTTTAAGCGAATAATACTTTAACACACTTAGAAAATCACCTTTGTTCTTGACCCATAACTAACCATTCTATTTGTAATTGCAGTGAAATATATTTTAAGTCTTTTTGTTTTTGTTTTTTTGTTGAAATGTATTGACGTGCTTTAGATCCGCTCCGTGATTTAATTAGTTTTGAGTGATATAATTGTAATGTACATTATGGTGACGAATCCATTGATTTGATCTGATAATCGTTCTTCGTAGTGTTTTGAATTTAGTGATGTGAATTTATTTTAATTTTGTTATGTTTTGTTGGAGCAGCTGTTGCTTTTATGTTTAAGTGTGATGTTTTGCTGCCGTTATCACAACAATTACATTTCAAATATTTGAATGTGTAATGGGTTTCACTTCGCTTAAATGATTCCTTGTTTCCTTGAACGATGTCTGCTGCTTTATCGAACTTTCTTAGTATTCTCCCACATGATTCATCCTTTATCTCTGATGTGAATGAGGGCACGAGTGTTGATTCTGCAGCGTCTTTGGGAACCACAACAGTGGCTTCAACGGATAATGTATTGTCCTCTAGTGTTTATGCCTTGTTGCCGAGGAGTACAAATGAGGTATCTTGCTCTCATTGCGGCAAATGTTTTGCAAGTGCAAGAGGACTCTCTATTCATGTTGGCAAAACTCATCAGGATTCTAGTAGAACGAGTGTATCATTCTCTTCTGCTCATGTTCTCCTTCCGGCATCGTCTTCCAGTCTAGTCCACAGCAATCCCAATGTGCTCAAGTCCTCGCTATCTGAAACTAAGAAGCTTATTAGTAGATTAAAGTCTTCTATTCCCCTTCTTCGTCGAGTTCCCAGAGGTGCACATTCTGCAGTGGCGGATGCTCTCCATGGAGTGATTAGTCAAGCGGTCAGAACAAACGATGTAAATACCTGGACATTTTCTTCTTTCCTTATGCTGTTCTGCGCGTACCACAACAGTCTGATCATGCAACTAATCTCAGTACTTGGGTTAAGCAAGGAGTTCGTTGTTGGCTCGACAATCATCGTGATGCCATTCCTTGCCCTTCAACAAAACGACGGAAAACGAGCTTATCTACTGATTCTTTCAACATCAAGATGGTTGAAAACAAGATTGTTGACGGAGATATTCGTGGTGCGGTTCGCTTACTTACCTCCAGCATAATAGTTGCACCAGACGCCAATATTTTGAAAGATTACAAAAAAAAAACCATCCACCTCCATCTAATTCTTTCATTTTGCCGGATCCTCCTCCTCCTGCTTCCTTAATGTCTCGAGTGTCTGCCTCCGAACTCTTGAAAGCTATCAACTCTTTCCCTTCAGGATCCGCAGGTGTATTGAATGGTCTTCGTCCTTCGATTCTCACAGATCTTTTGATGTGTAATGATGTTGACTTAAAAGATCAACTCATTACTTCTTTATGTGATTTTATTTCTATTATCTCTTCTGGAGAAGTACCTATAGATGTTCGTCCAATTTTCTTTGGCGTCACCTTCATCGCCTTAAGAAAGAAGTGTGGAGGCATTCGTCCCATTGCGATCGGTAATGTGTGGCGTCGTCTGACAGCAAAAATTATGTTTTCGAATTCGTGATTCCATTAATACTTTTCTATCCACTCACCAATTAGGAGTATGTGCTGTCCATGCCGCTCGTATTTACTTTTCATCTCATCATCCTCGTCCAAAAGCCGTCGTAAAGATTGATTTTCGCAATGCCTTCAACGAATTAAATCGCGATGCCATGTTGAAGGTGATTCAAAAAGATTTCCCGTTGATTTATCATTATGTTTATCAATGTTATTCTCAATCTAGTGATCTCTTTCTGGGTGATGACATCATTTTATCTCAACGTGGAATCCAACAAGGTGATCCCCTCGGTCCTGCTCTTTTTGCAATTACACTACAATCTATTGTCAATTCTATAACAACCGAATTGAACTGATGGTATTTAGATAATTGCACTATTGCGGACGATCCAGATGTAGTTCTTTCTACCTTACTTAACATTCGGGATGCATCGTCACAAATCGGCTTACATCTCAATTTTTTAAAGTGCGAAGTTGGTTTTCTAAATGTTCAGCAAGACCAGAACGATACTCTTTATTCAAGATTCATGGACGTGGCTCCTGGAATACGATTTATGACTTCTGCTTCAGAATATCTACTTGGCTCCGCTATCTCTACCGAGGCTCTTCGCAGTCTACTGATTGAGAAGATACCTAAACTTGAAATTGTCTTTTTCCGCTTATCTTTGATTTCATGATTCTATCTACTTCGTGCTTCCTTTTCCATCCCCCGTTTAATGTACTTTTTACGTTGTTCTCCTTCTTGGCGGGAAGAATCATTGTTACAGAGTTACGACGGTGTTTTACAGGCAGGCCTCGAATCGATCCTTAATTGTTCTTTGAGTGGCAACGGCTACTCTGCCCGTTCGGTCAGGTGGACTAGGCATTCGTTGGGCCATGGATTTGGCGATTCCGTTCTTTTTAGCGTTTTTCTATGGCTCTCGTCTCGTTGAGTCTATCCTTCCACTGGGCCTTTGCCTCGACCCGGACGCCTCTATTCAAGATTGTTCAGCAAAATGCTCTACGTTAAGTGGATTAAATTCTCCTCTTTTGGATGTCAATAGCTCTCAGTCTTCTTGGGACGATCCAATCATCAAACGTACACAATCGCAGTTACTACAATCCGCTACTTGTCTTGAAGATCAAGCCAGGCTACTTGCAGCGTATTCACCTGAGTCAGGTGCTTGGCTCCAAGCTTTGCCTTCTCCTCCTTTTGGTCTACATCTTTCCAATGAAAGCTTCCATGTTGCTGTTGCTTTACGTTTAGGAGCAGACGTTTGTGTACCTTATCGCTGTCCAGCCTGTGGAGCATTCGTGGATAAACGGGGCCTTCATGGTCTCTCCTGTGTCAAGAGTGCTGGTAGACACATGCGTCATTCTAGTGTCAAATGATGTCATCCTCAGAGCTCTAGTTTCTGCTAATGTACCATCGGTACGAGGACCATCTGGCTGTAGCAGCTCCGACGGTAAGAGACCTGATGGAATGATACTAGTTCCATGGAAAAGAGGAAGACCTCTATTATGGGATTTCACCTGCGCTGATACTTTCGCCATTTCAAATGTTACTCATTCTTCTTTGAAAGCAGATGGTGCAGTTACTCGTAGAGAGACCGATAAAAATTGGAAATATTGTAATCTACTTGCTCAGTTTATTTTTGTTGCGATCACAATTGAATCAAGTGGTATTTGGGGCACGGCAGGCCTTAATTTTATTAAAGAGGTTGGTGGGTGAATACAGATAGTTTTGGGTGATGCCCGCGCGACCACCTTCCTAATCCAGCGCATCAGTATCGCAATTCAGGGAGGGAATGTATCATCTATTCTTGGTACGTTGCCTCCTGGGAAGGCATTAGATGAGATTTTCCTCCTTTAAAGTTGTATTTTAAAGATTGTATTCAAACTTTGTTTTTTAAAAAAATGTAACAGTAAAAGTTTTAAGTTTGTAAATTAACAGCTTTTAATTCGATAATGTTATTCATAATGTTTCGAAGTCTAGGAAAATTCAAATTGGTCTTAGTGACTTGTATATTACGGTCACTCGTGTATTATTTTTTATTTATGAAACATCAATTTAAGGCAGCAGAAAGAGACAACGATAATACACAATAACCCAGTCTAACCCGTAAGTTGAATAACATGCGAACGCATTTTACAACGAAGAGAAGAAGCACACAACTCGTTCTTTCCCTCGCGTCTCCCAAATCAATTTTGACAGTTTCTTACTAGATGGCTATGTCTTTAGCACAGATTTGCACTCGCCCGAACAATAAATGCAACCTAGGTTCGAATTTCTTAAATGGAGAGTAGCTTCGAATTATCATTTTTGTATTTCGTTTCTGTGTCATTCCTTTTCACGTTACAATGTTGAATGGTTTTGCATTTTCATTTCATTTTGTGTATTTTATTTTTGTTTCCTGTTGCTAGAGATAAAAATCAGCATTTCGCTTGCCTGCAAATTGGCAATATATGAAACAGGAAGCTCTCGCGTGTCCAACATATTTCTCAAGTTTTCAACAAATCTTGCGTATTAAGCCAGTGAAGCAGTTGCGGGACTAGCTGTTAAGAGCAGCAAGGGGACATTTCGGGTGGGATTGGGCGTAAACTACGGAATTGCTTAAGTAAGAAAATACTCTTAAACACAACGTGCACATCATTTATAACAGAACATATTTTATTAGAGATGGACGACGCCAAAGCATGGTAGTAAGAAATATTTATTTCGGCAATGCGAACATGAAAGAAAGATATCATGTAATGAAAAATTAACAGGAAATACTTGTAGAATAATTTATTTCTGAAATTTTGAAATATTTATTTTAATTTCGAAAGAAATTGTTAAAAAAATACAAGCTTATAGTTTTATGTCCCCTAAACCGCTTTACTTAAAAACATGGATTATAGAATTAAAATTTTATTTAAGACCTTCAGGCAACTTTGGCTCAAGGTACATGTAATATATAAGAGCATTACAAATACAGGGCTTGTCTGAGAAATTTGACCAGAATTCTGATTAAGCCTTAGCATACAAATGTTAGCTTTCTCAAATACGAACTTTACTTAAATTAGAAAAAAAGTACTAAAATAATTTTGCAAGTTGTTAGAACTAAAAAAAATAAGCAACAGTAATATTTGCATTTTAGCTTCCTAATAACAATCCAGAAAATGAGTTAGAAACTGATGTTAAATTTCAGCACAAGAAATATTCTGTATAACTTGAGCGATGGAAAACAAATTACACGTAAAGGAAGAGACAAAACTCCTTATGCACTGTCCATTTACCCATTTTGTCTGTTCCATGTATACAGAAGTCACATACTTGAATGACATAGTTATAAATGAATTCATGAAAGTCGAGTATTTTTAACATTGCGTACTAAACACACAAGTTGATATATGTGCTTTGGAGTCAGCGATTCCGCCATAATTTTCAGTTTGGGTGGGGGTGTAAAGTAAAAGTTGGGAGAGTGTAAGTGAAGTTTTGCACGGTTTCTACTGATTTTTGGCCGAGAATTTGGGAGGTCACACTTCCACAGCAAGGGGAGTCTGGCGGGATCAGTGTTCGGAGTCTACGTTAAACTGTAGGTCTCGTTCTTTGGACGTCCTCTCTATCCGATTGAAGACAATGGCAACCGCCATCGGTTTACCCTGCCCAGGAACTTTCGGGTCAGCATCTGTCCTCGGGCAGAACACACACAATTATCTTTATTGTAAATTCGCCGCTTTTACCTCTTGCTTTAGCTCGCAGCTTATATATATAATTCACAGTCATATTGAATTCACTACTGGATGAGGCCTTTCCAGTAGGAAAGAGTTTGTCTGCTGCTCCCACGCTGACCAGACGTGTTGAGAGAGGAGAACCGAAGCTCTCAACTGTGATCGCCACTGTCTTTTATTCACAGCACTTCCCAATTGCATCACGATGCTAGATGGGCACAGTTCCAGATCCTCTTGCTTTGAAAAATATCCCTTGGCAGAGCCGGGAATCGAACCCGAGACCCCACGATCAGCAGTCGGTGTGTGTGTGTATGTGAGTGTGGAAAAATAAGTGTGAGAAAGGATTTTAAAGTATATACTTTCTTTCTAAAACTACAATACCGTGATCGATTTATGTAATTTATAGAGAGGAGAAAGAATATTTCAAACACATTAGAATGCCGTATTTGACGCCTTTGGCTACGGGCAGGTTTCGGAACGTAGAACTAAGAATGATATTTCAAGAGAGGGGGAAATCCCAACCATTCGCCCTACAAATAGAACACTAAACTGCACTATATCATAAAAGCTAGATAATTTTATAACACCTAAGGTCTAGGGAGCTCTGACAAAAAAACGTTGTTAAACTTGATTTTTATTTGGGTCAGTCCAGTAACTCTAGACTGCGGCCCGTCACAATTCGCCTTTAGCTGTTCAAATTCACACCCATGCCGGGACTCGAACCCGGGACCTTCGAGCCGATGGCCTAACGTCGCAGACCGCTCGGCCGGCTCTAGGTAGCTCTGTATTCAGCTATAATAAAGCACGTGACTCTAAAGAAACTTCGTATTCCATTGTAACATGTTATTAACGATATTTATACAAAGTGAGTCATGAATTTGGGATTACGATGTAGAATTTTGCACCATATCAGAGCCGCTTTACATTTTATAAATCAACTTAAGATTGTCTACATCTTTGATAACTGAATAATTTTCTGAAAGTATTGTATGGTTTTGAAAAGCAAGTTTACGCAGTAGTAATAGTTGGGAATCTAAGATTACACGCGCAGCATAGGCAGTAAGAGAACAATGGGAGAACAATGGGCTTGAACAAAGGCGTTGTGGAACACCTGCACCAGTGCTTCTTTTGTGTGCGCGGTACCACCTGTCTGTATTTGTGCGAAGCTTTTGTTAGCGTAACAATAGCCCTAGCTTACCAGGTGGCGAGCTGGAGGCAATGAGAGTGGTGGGAGTGTGAGCTTGAAAATAGGAGAACGAGAAACGGAGTGACGTACTATTGGTGTATATGGCACACCCGGATTGGTTAATGGGCGTGTTCATTAGAAGATATGTTTAAATGTTGCTGTACTTGTTAGATTACTTATTATCTAACCATGGCATCGTCAACTGTATCAAAGCCAGTCGCAGGTGAATCTGAAGTGAAATCACCAACATTGTCATCAAGGTGTAAGTGTACATCACGCTGGGTGGACGAACAATGTATTTGGTCATCAATTGAGAATTGGGACGCTAAACGCTCTTTGTTATGCATAGGTTGTTATACGAATCAGCCTAGTCAGCGTGATCATGTGTGTTTGGGTTTCCGAGGCGGCTACTTATATCCTGATGCGTCACCCGAAGAAGTGTTTGCAATGTTTGCAGATCGCACGAAATTAGTGTTACGAGATTCAGAGACTGTGGACGCATTGTTTAATGTGTATTTGGAAACCCACCCTGACGCATCTGCATTAAAGGAAAAGTTTGAATGGGGACTTCAGCGCATGTTGAAAACCAAAATGTACGAGTTACAGGATTTATTTCATATTTCGAAAACCACTTTTTATAAAGTTTGTTGTCAGTTTATTAAAGACCCTGAGTGTATTGCGCAAGTTATACCTATTATTCTTGAACAGCAGAACTCTATTGGTTCACGCTTATTGTGTGCAAGGCAGTACATTATTGATGTTCAAGGTTTCAAGATATCATCACACGAATACATTATTCGCGAATTTTGTCTAGTTGCATGCGATGCAACGTTGTTATTACATTGTTTGATGAAATTACCATGTAAAAGTTCGGATTTACCAGCTGGATATGAGCGTCAAGTTCATTGGCTAACATATAATTTACACGGGTTAGAATGGAATACGTCCAATGGATATAGCGTATCCCACATTCGTCAAATTGTGTTCCAACTATGTGAAAGGGGATCCATATTTTATTGTAAGGGTCATGAAAAGATGATGTTGTTGCGTAAAGTATTTCAGTTGGATAATATTGTGAACGTTGAAGGTCAAGGATGTCCTGCCTTGCACACATTAAATTTCAAAGTGGATATATCAAAGTGTACGTATCATCAACCAGTGCAAGCGTATGCATGTGCACTTCGTAATTGCATACAGTTGCAATATTGGATTAAATTCCAAACCGCAAGGGTAGTGGATGGCATATCCACAATACAATTCTAACATGATAATATATATTAAACCTATACTACCCAGAACATGGTGTTTATGATTTCATGAAATGAAACCCAAATAAATTAAAGAGGTAAAAGTTGTTTATTACAGATCATCTACTTTACTGTTACATATAGTTACAGAGACAAAAAAATTACATATAGTTGCAGAGAAAAAAATCTTACATATATAGTTACAAAAAAAATCTTGCATATATATATTTACAGAATAAATCGTACATATATATTTACAGAGACAAAAAAATTACATATACTTACAGACAAAAAAAATCTTACATATATTTACATTTTCTTTGTTGGAAGATTTTCTTGACATATGCAAGTACAAGCTGATCATTCCGCTTATGATTTCTGGTTGAAAATTTGGATAAAATATTTACATTACGTACTTTGAAATACAAATAGGTAATACAAAATAAACCACACAAAACAGAATCATCAGCCTGATACTTGATGGTATTTACATGATATATAGTACAATTCCGTCGTAGAAAGTGAAGAATGGTCTTTGGTGGACTATGGCCAAGACTATCGAAATAGAAACCTCGACGATTTCGATTTATAAATAAACACACCCAATGTGTTCCTCGCTGATACGAAGGACTGAGATTTACAATTAAAGCTGCTGGTGCTTTCACTATTGCAGGTAAGGTATTAAGCGCATATATACATGTTAAGATGGATGCTGTTTTACAATCATGTATTACTACACGTAACAACTGATCAGTCCACATAGTCACTGGGATGCACCATAATCATCACTGGGAGCTGGGGTAATAGGAGTGGGGTTATATACACATGGAGGTTTAAGGGATACATAGCGTGCAAGATCGTAATAACATATACAGATGCTTATCAGAATAATGGAAACACCTGTAGTTGGCAACACGTCAGATGTATGGGTTGGCAGTGGTGTCGTGGCGACCGCAGCGCCGGACTGCTGGTGGTGGTGTGTTAGGTCGGTCTCCATACTACGTCAGGCGTCGTGGAACAGGAGTGTGCAGTGGCTGCAGCAGACGGAGGTAGTGTAAAATGGGAGACCTCTCAGAGTTTCAAAGAGGGCAAATTGTTGGTGCGCGGTTATGTGGAGTGTGTGTGACGGCAGTGGCTAGTGTGTTAGGTGTGTCGCCAGGGACAGTGTCGAAGGTGATGACGGCCTACACAACACACGGGAAAACCACATCGGGGAAGCGGAACAGTGGGCGGAAGAAAAGCATCAGTGACAGGGCACGCCGGGTATTAAAGCGCATTGTCACGCGGAACCGTCGTGCCACTGCGGCGCAAGTGACGGAGGAACTCAATCAGCACCTCCCCCAACCTGTTTCGACAATCACAGTCTGCCGCGAATTACATGATATGAACTTACGGGGTCGTGTTGCACGGGCCAAACCTCTCATCAGGGACCAGAACGCTTTAGCACGCCGCAAATGGTGCCGCGACCATGCAACTTGGACCGTTGACGACTGGAAACGTGTGGTATGGTCGGATGAGTCACCATTCACCCTATTCCAAACCACGGGCCGTGTTTATGTGTGGAGAACGCCCAAAGAAGCGTATGATCTGCAGTGTCTCCGCCCAACTGTGAAACATGGCGGCGGCACGGTGATGCTGTGGGCCGCAATATCATGGTTTTCATTGGGTCCTGTGGTCACACTTCGCGGACGCATCACTGCCAACGATTATGTCGCAATTTTAGGAGACCACTTGCATCCTATGGTCCGGATGTTGTTCCCGGACAATGACGCCATATTCCAGGATGATAATGCACCCATTCACACAGCTGGAGTTGTTGCAGCGTGGTTTGAGGAACATCGGGATGAAGTTCAACACCTCCCCTGGCCCGCCCAATCCCCAGATCTCAACATAATTGAACATCTGTGGTCCATCTTGGAAACACGACTCCGGCGACGATTTCCACCTCCATCCTCTCTCACAGAACTGGCCGATGCCCTGCACGAGGAATGGTGTAATATTCCACTTGCTACCATTCACGACCTCTATGCCTCCATCCCACGTCGCATCAAGGCTGTTCTGAAGGCGAAAGGTGACCCGACACCATATTAATCTGGTAAGTTGCACTTTCGTTCAGGTGTTTCCATTATTCTGATAAGCATCTGTATATTTACTGTAACACTGAGCTTCATATAATGCACATCGAAATATATGAAATTGATGTGGATGAGCACAATGGGTTGCTGGGAATAATAGATGTGATGATTTCAGACAGTGTAAATCTTCAAGATTTACTATTGTTCGACCCAGAAGACGTTCCAGAAATTGCTGGCGTCGATGTCCATGAGTAAATATTACGTCGATGTTTTTCGTATATGCGACCAGGACTCGCTGCATATCATTGTATGCTACACACCCTTCGGACCATTCTAAATCAAAAATATGTGACGATAAATAGTCATTATCCAGCTGGATAGTTAAGGGAAGTTCAGAGATGTCAAATGGTGGTTTAAATATCCACGACTGAAGTGTAGGTGAATCAGGATTAACAATAGCTAATTCCTTAACAATAAAGTCATCTTGACCCGTTTGATCAAATGCGGAAAAGTGAATAATCGCCCTCATGATGATGATGGTACTGTACTAACACAAGTACACGATTACCCGCCCTTATATACCCTTGCAGACATCAAATTAGATGGTATTATCACTGTGGATATTTCGATCCTTGTCAATTTGGATCAGGGAATCGAATTGTGCATAGACCACACAGGTAATGGATTGTGGAAGACGTTCACTGAACCCCATTTTAATATTAACAGGTGAATCCTTAATGACATCCCACGTAGAGTCGTCCAACGTATTGGTGGGCGATAAAATAAATGCATAGAGTGTATAACCATGGGGATACTCTTCTGGTGAAATGGTATGACCAGCATTTTGATGAAATATGCCGGTACCGGAAATCAATGTATGATAACTAGGTATAAACAGGTTGTTTGCAAAATCGGGTGTAAGAGGAGTGGGAGGATAAAATTTTGAACCCACTTGTACCTGCAATTGGTTAAGATTAAAATGTTGGAATTGAAAAGGATTTTCATTGTATTGCCCATTGAATGCCGTATTTGAAACGGACACTTCCTAAGAATATATTATCCAAATGGTACGACGACACATTTTGTGGTATGGTATGTACACGTGTTTCTACACGTGTCATTGGTAGTTTTGCAGTATTTTGAAGCATATATCGGTTTAACTGTAGGGTTACATCAGCGGATATGTCCACACGGCGTGCATACAGTATGACTTCCTGCAATTCAACTTTAAAAGTAGCCGCTTGTGCTGCCATAAGACAGAATGCATCTTTGCTACATGTTAGTTTGACGCGCATAGTAACCTTATTTGGAAGAATACGATCCACAGTTGTAATATCACTAAAAAGACGACCAAACATTTCAATGAGAGCACTTCTAGCAACCATTGCACTGCGTTTTTGAAATCCAACATTTGCATCACCTAGCGTATCGAATTGCCCCGCCGTATCCTTATACCATAAACCTGTTTTTAAATGTGTATTACTAGCATCCTCCAAGTAATTAAGAGCTGATTAAAAATAGGAGCGATAGGGATAGGTTCCGTTAGAAGACGAGATAACCATATCATTTAAATAAACGTCGACATGTCCAAATAGGGAATGTAAAAAAATATTTACGGGTCCAACAATATCTGCCTCCACGGGTGGAGGTCCTGCTGCGGCAACTTGTAAATTATCACCATTTGCTCGAGTGACTTTACATTTTACGTAAAGATATAGGGACGCAGGATGAATATACTCGGCCGTATCTCCAGGAATAACAAATTCAATAGGTCCTTCCGATGTCAGTGTAGAAATAGGTCGATATTCGACTATACGTGATGATTCAATAGCTGCTTGTGTCATGGGTACGGATACCAAATCCAGTTCATTGGTACAGCACTCTTTACTGCCTGGTGTAAGGAACGACATGTTAACTAAAGATATCTCTTGACCTTTTACTTGTACGTTTACGTCGCTTTACTGGTGGTCCAACACGTCCAGGAGCTCTTCGTTTGCAAGCACGTCTTCTACCACTACCGGTAAGCAACTGGTCTACTTTATTTACAGCTTTTGACTTTAAAGTCGATCCCGCTTCACGTACGCGTGCTTTAATGGATTCTTTTACAGGTTTATTTTCCAACATATCCCCTGCAACTTGAATTCCTATCTGTAATGCCTGCCGGCCAACGGCTTTTGCGCCTTGTTTAATGAATGGCATTGCAAATCGGAAAAGTCCTCTAAATAAACTTCCGATTCCATGTCCCCGTTGGTACACGGGTACTGCAAAATAGGGAATTCCACGTCCACGGTGTCCTGCTATTTTCATTATGGGAGACGCGTAAAGTGAAGTGTCACCGTCAATGTCCCGGATGCAAATGGCAAATTACGTCCTCCATGGTCCTTTAGTAGGATTTCAATGGTATCAAAATTTAATTTTGATAATGGAAAGTAATGAACGTTTTGAAATGTAATGGTTTGCACTTTTCCATGATTAGTATCGCTCATGGCTACAATTCGAAGTAGCGGTGCTTTGATATCACCAACATATTGAGGTTGAATAAGATCGGTATACACAAATACTTGTTGTGGGTATCCAATACTTAGATAGGGTTGTTTTTGTACAGTACCAAGTTTTAAAACGTTGATGTTGGGTTCGAATCCTAATTGCAATGCCAGCACGGGTGATAGCCGTATTGCCTGAATATTATCTGTAGTTGTTATACGTACTGTATTTGAATATGTAAATTGTATCCAGGGTGTTATTTTGTTTAATTCATCTAATAATTGCTGGATGGTTGCATAATACTCCGACGTAATGCGATGTTTTATTTTCATTCCATCCGTTAAATCAAACCAAAAAATATTTTCCCCATCACGAACATTGTCACATGTGAGTGGAATATGTATTTCACTAAGTCCAACCACCCACCTCGCATCATTCAAATGAATTCGGTGATTCAAAATATTACGAAAATGAGTAGGCGTATTATGCATATACGTATGTGTACTGGCATTCGAACTTAGCGTAATGTAAAAACTATCATCACTACTCTCTGAAATCATGATGCTTTCCGTTTAAAGTGTACTGTAATGCTTGACGTTCCAAATTGAAATGGCAATTTTTGACCACGTTCATCTTTTAAGTCTACGTGTAATGTATCGAAGTATGGCTTTTCCACTTTAACATAGTGCGGACGATCAAACATAAACGATTGAATGTGACCATATTGGTACTTGCGCACACTTATTTTACGAAGTAGTTGTCCCATATTAGGTTGGGTTTTAACCACATCAAGACAAACATTAATTTCCGAAGGGATGCTATAATCTAAATTACATGGATATGGTGCGCCAATTGTCACTATCATTGGTCGACGACATCGACTGTGTGGATAATAGTGAATGCTATGATTTTCTATGTTTGGATCATTACTGAATCCAAGTAAATTTTGTAATCCCGGTGTCATGCCAATCACATACTGACGTTTACGATACCGGCGATGTTTAATAAATACATAATTGCGGGTGTGATCGTAATACAACATACGAGGATCATCAATGCCTGTTGCATCATTATCTTCATCGTCTATATCAGGTATAAGCGGATCGTCACCAGCAAGTTCAGCTTCCAATTGCTTATTGAGAACAGTAACTTTAAGTAACTCACCGAGTGTTAACCGTAAATGTTCATCTACCTCCACCTTTTCTTTTGCCACCTTTAAGTCCCGTGCTTGTTTTTGTGCGCGGAGATACTCGGGAATACATTGCAATAAGGTATCTACAGAGTCGTAATACCCAGGTGGAAATTTAATATTATATTTTGTTTTCGTTTTCCCATCGGTATGAATAATAATTTCTTCCTCCCGCTGAAGATTATAAAAACTCCACGGAATAGTTACTGCTGTTAATCCTACCACCCAATTTCCGGTAAGATAAAGTGGTTGTACGAGCTTGGTCGTATAAGATGCGGTGGTATTAGCAAATACGTGTGCACTCGCGTTTGATGGTAATGTCACATAAAATTTCTCAGCTTGCATGGATGACGTCATGATGCCGACTGAAAGGTTCGTTGACGCACCCAACTATTCATACTTGAGGGATAACCTAGCCATTTTACAGACCCATCCTTTTTGTCGTTTCAGCACTTTCTCAATGAGGTACGTGTTGCTTTTACCCACATGAACCTTTTGCAATTCTTGACTATAAAATATTCCCTTGATGGGATCGTCATTCCAGTCATTGAGTTTGTACGTAACAGGGGAACTTTTAATGCATTTGTCAACAATAAAGATTCCACGTGACCATTTCGGCAGGTAGCCCTTTTCCAGTTTATGCTTATATTTACTTACACGAACATACTCACCTGGATGCAATTTACATATAGTTTTGTGTCTTGGTTTGTTACCGTAGAGTGTTTTCCACACTTGATTCACATTGGAATCATTAACCTCAACGGGTGCCATTTTAATTGTGGAATGTGTTGTGTGATTATAACTATGCACGAGATCGGACAATACGTCAATGTACCGGTACGTATTTTCTGCTGTAAAGTACTTGTAATTTTTTTCCTTCAACGTACGGATAAATCGTTCGACAAGTGCAGCTTTCATTTCTGAATGTACACTATAATGATTTACGCCATACTTTTGAAATACACCTTTGACGTGCTTGTTATAAAATTCTGTCCCTAAATCCGTTTGACAGTGTATTAAAGGTAATTTTAGTGTTTGTAAAATTGCTGTAATGGCCTCTGCTACAACCGGTCCTGTTTTGGTTTTAACAGGTATACACGTTGCTTACCGTGAAAACACATCAATGGAACATAAAATGTATCTGTACCCGTCATTATATCTTACAACATTTTGCATATCTGCTAAGTCCATTTGCAGAAGTTCGTTTGGCGCACTTACGTAATACTGTTTCCGTGGAAAGTATTGAGCATTCCGGCAATACATTACAATTGGTTTCGACCATGATGGTTGAGTCATCTAATGTGAACGGTTGTATGTTTACATTTGCCTCCAGGTCCTCCGCTGAAGTAGGACTACCTAGAGGCAATATAAACTTAGGATCGTTTTCCATGAGGTGTACACCACTCTGTTCATTCCCGCCGAATATGGCTTTCAATGTAGCGTTCATTTGTGGAGTACCACGCACTCGGGGTGAAGCTTGCATTTGATTATAAAAGCGTCGTGCGCGACTTTCCCCTAACAGACGAAACACTACATCTCGATCCAAACGATCTGATATCCCATGACCATAAAAACGAACTTGGCTGTATTTTTTCATCATCAGCTGCATTTCTCGTTCACACGCATACGGGTTTATACTAAATAAATCACAAAGGTCGGCAAGTGAGTAGCAGCTATCAATGATATGGTAGATCTGTTCAGGGAATAGATATAACATATCATTGATAAACCGTCTATATGCAATGGGGTCGCTGGGACGCTGGCCTTGCATTTGTAAATAACAAATTTGCCTCCACGCCTCAACCACTACCATTCCACCCTCTTGCCATCCATTCTCTTCCACAATGTATGTAATTATCTCATCGACCATATTGCTTTACAGTTCAGCTTCCAGGTTCTGTAATAAACAAACAAAAAGTAATCCTTAGTATCGCCTACTCACCTCAACGTCTACCTGTGGAATGAGGATTAGTACAGTATATGTCATCATATATACTATTTATGTTATCTTTTTTCATTGACAATATTTTATTTAAAACAATTTACTTGCCATCTGTTACTAGCTATAGTTCGTTTGCAATTTAGTATTATCATGTTGCTTACAATTACATATTTGTTTTCTCATTCTAGTTATGAACCCTAATCTGTTGGATTGCGTGAATTACACTTTTACTTTTTATTGAAATCAAAATGTATTTTTTATTTCTTCAAATCAAAATAATTTTCCTTTGTTGCAACAAAAACTATTCTTATTTTTTAAAAACAACAAATTCATTACAATATTGTATATTTCAAGGGATAATGACAGGTTAACTATATGTATCTACGTGTTACATAATGTATGATTCACTTACAGCAAACGGATCCATGTTGATGTTTGTGTTGACATTCCATGCTGACATAATGATAGCGGAGGGTATGCGCAAAGCGGGGGATCTGAAACGAGTGTCAAATTAGTACATTGTACTAACCATGTTGTCCCTGTAGATGAAAACAACATGATGTATTTTATCCACTACCTACTTTTTCACTTGTATGTCTTACGTTTACATCTGCTTAAGGGTTGTATTGCATTACAGTTTTTTTATTATCATAGCGAATCTGATTCTTATTCATGAATTCTTTATTGGAAAGTAAACACACCTTTCTTTTTCTGTTATTTTTACTTTAAATGCAATTCCAGAAACTCGACTGTTATTTTTCAATGAATAGTTTCAATGCATTAAAAAAAAGTTAAAACAAGATACTATTACAATGCAACACATTAGCATCCGTGTACACTTACCTAATCAAGTTTATTCGTACACAGCGTCCAGGTAATTCCGTGTTATTGCAAACCTGTAACAAACAAAGAATAACTTTAGTATCTTTTAACATTTTTTTTTAATTTAAGCATTACCATAGCGTGTGTTACTGTAAACTATTCTTTGGAGTTATTACTTAAACACTGGTTACAATGTTATCATATTCCTTTTTAGTGTTTCTTTCTATCTTATTATTTTATTTTATTTTAACTGTATGTGTGTACTTATATCACCACCTTAAATCATTTCTTTCTTTGTATCATAGTATATAACTTAAAGCGTGCTACTTTTCGAACTGGCAGACGATACTTAGAAAAATTTCATGAAAAAAAAGTGTTTTACAAGTGGTGTTTAATATTCATTTTTCATCACGGGGAACAACATATTAAAAAATGGGAGTGACATTTCTTTTACTTCTTTTCCTCTACTACCACGCTTAGAAAACATCCGTATTACCTTCTCTAATATTCACAATTACAGGTTTATGTATTCCGGTAGTAAAATACATGTTCTACTAATACATTACGCTGTCTTACCTTCCCTATTCAATCCTGCATTACAGATTTGTACAAGTATTTTTAATTCGCAATCATGTACACGTGTAGTTAATCTTATTTTCTAAAAGCATAGATCATTATACGTGTGTAGAAGTGTAATTTGAATTCACCTTTACTTTTTTTCTCCATCATTGTTCATTTGTATGTCTTAGTTTCTGCAATATGTCGTATAGATCCCTAGCCTCTACAATTTGTAGGTCTTTTCTCTTCCCTTTTCAAAGTTTATTACTTCAGTGCCTTAGCTTTTCATGTATATGTACATAATTTAGCTTTATTTTTCCACGCCATCCCCTACACTACATAACAATAATACCTACGCTTTGCCAACTACCCCTTTCATATATTATTATTATTATTAAAGCAAACGCTTGTATTACTTTTCATCCTTAGCCTTCGCGTTTGTTTCGTATGTATCGTGTAGGGCTATTATATTACATAATCAAGTCTTCTCATTACAGTTATCAATTATTATTATTATTTTCTTTCTTTGTGTAACACAGCCCTCACGATGTGTATCAGTTCTATAGCTAATACTAATAACGTGTCCTGGTTTCACAGTCTGTCCACAGATAGCGCGCGCGGTACAATTTTCCACACGGCTCGCTGTGTGGCGCTACCACTTTATCATTTACTGCAAAATGGTGAGGTGTAAAGACTGCGTGCATTGGGTGTATTTATATTCAGGTACGTGCTTGTGCATAATTCTATGTGCTAGTGGTTTTAAAAAATGATCCGTTCTACAAATACTAACCTTGTCTTGATTTTCAAGGTGTTCCTATTATTCAATGTATTTTCCAGGCTGTTCTTCTTCTTCTTATTATTATTATTATTATTCCAGGATGTTTTCGTGAATTGATTTATGAATACTATCGATTCTTCAATATTGACTTCTCCAATCTGTAATAATAAAAGCGAAAAACACAAACATTAATATTTCGTTACCATCCATGAACAAACAAAAATAATTCAGTACACTTTCTTTTTATTCTACATTGCACCCATCATTTTTTACTACAATATCTTAAATAGCAGTCACAAAACCCTACTGTTTTCGGCTTCTGTAATATCTCGGTTACATTCATTAGCTTCTCTACTCTATCACTTGATTCCCTTATCTTCTGCAGTATATCATTCACCCACCTTGCCTCTGTCATTTCTTTTCCTTAGCTTCTACAATCTCATGTTCCCTTCCCCCCTCCCTTCTGGAGTATGTTTACTATTATTTTTACATTTCATTACACCTATGTATAAAATCAATTCATACACTGCTATTGCGCTCAATGCTTGCTCTCAACTCCGTGGTTTGCTCCCAGTGTACGCCCCATGTGCTAAAGCTTCCACCACAACACGTATTTTTCTTACTTGTTTCCCTTAACTTCTGCGATGTGTCACTTGCATCCCTTTGCTTCTGGAGTATGTCACTTGCTCCCTTTGCTTCTGCAGTATGTCACTTGCATCCCTTAACTTCAGTTGTGTCCCTTTGCTTCTAGAGTATGTCACTTGCATCCCTTAACTTCTGCAGTATGTCACTTGCATCCCTTAACTTCTGCAGTATGTCTTGCTGCCTTTTACTTCTGCAATGTCACTTGCATCCTTTGCTTCTGCGATATGTCGTTTGCATCCCTTTCCTTCTGGAGTATGTCACTTGTCGCCTTTTACTTCTGCAATGTCATCTGCATCCCTTTGCTTCTCCCAGGTGTTCCTTTGCTTCTATAGTATATTATTTTGCTTCCATTTCACTATACCTTCATAATTTAACTTTCTTTCTTTCTCCAACTAGCCTTTTTCACCCTTTTCTTCTTCTTCTACCCAAACATTAAATAAACGCATTTTATTTACCATTAATTACGCTCTAGCTTTCTATGCTCTTCAAAACGAGCTTATATTTACATATTCATATCAAATCCTAATTTATTCTTTGCATACTATAAAGGTACCATGGTCTTTTTCAAAACATTCTTCTAGGTAGGTTCTTTTTTTACGTGTTCGAACAACACACATACTATGCAGCAGTGCGAAACGTCATTTTACTTAACACACAAAACTACCAATTTCCTTTATGTTACACAAATCATTTTCTTTTTTCAATCTCGGCCTCAACCAAATATGTTTGCATATAACTATCAGATCATTCGACATTCCTTCTGTATGGCCTTTCGACGGTTCTGTGTTCGGTTCCTGGACGCAAGCTCCCAAGTCCGGTCTTTTACTGTACACAATTTGTACATTACAGGCATACTAAACGTTATTTTACTTAGCAAGCGGCAATATCAATTACACAAATCATTTATTTTAACCTATCTCCAGCTCACACATACACATCCCACCCCAGTGCCCTAATTTAATGCCAACTATATTTACATATTCATATCGAAACAACAACCATTCCTTCTGTACAGTCTTTCAGCAGCTCTGTGTTCGGTTCCTGCAGGCAAGTTTACACGTCGGGTCTTTTCCTGTACACAATTTGTACATTATAAACTACTGAAATGTTCTTTTACTTAGCAACCAGCAACTTTAACCTATCTCCAGCTCACACATACACATCCCACCCCCCATTGCCCTAATTTAATGCCAACTATATTTACATATTCATATCGGAACAAGAATCATACCTTCTGTATGGCCTTTCGACGGTTCTGTGTTCGGTTCCTGGACGCAAGCTTGCAAGTCGGCTTTTTCAGCGCTTTTCCTGTACACAATTTGTACATTACAGGCATACTAAACGTTATTTTACTTAGCAAGCGGCAATATCAATTACACAAATCATTTATTTTAACCTATCTCCAGCTCACACATACACATCCCACCCCAGTGCCCT
>JAGDQP010003150.1:35023-51391 GCA_022664845.1 Lepisma saccharinum
TGCCCTAATTTAATGCCAACTATATTTACATATTCATATCGAAACAACAACCATTCCTTCTGTATGGCCTTTCAGCAGCTCTGTGTTCGGTTCCTGGACGCAAGCTTACACGTCGGGTCTTTTCCTGTACACAATTTGTACATTATAAACTACTGAAATGTTCTTTTACTTAGCAACCAGCAACTTTAACCTATCTCCAGCTCACACATACACATCCCACCCCATTGCCCTAATTTAATGCCAACTATATTTACATATTCATATCGAAACAAGAACCATTCCTTCTGTATGGCCTTTCGACGGTTCTGTGTTCGGTTCCTGGACGCAAGCTTGCAAGTCGGCTTTTTCAGCGCTTTTCCTGTACACAATTTGTACATTACAGGCATACTAAACGTTATTTTACTTAGCAAGCGGCAATAGCAATTACACAAATCATTTATTTTAACCTATCTCCAGATCACACATACACATCCCGCCCATTACAGTAATTCAGTGGCGACTATATTTACATATTCATATCAAAAATATCAAAACAAGAACCA
Organism: Lepisma saccharinum; assembly: GCA_022664845.1. Lineage (NCBI taxonomy): Eukaryota > Metazoa > Arthropoda > Insecta > Zygentoma > Lepismatidae > Lepisma > Lepisma saccharinum. Next base: position 35,566 of record JAGDQP010003150.1, read on the forward strand.
TTCCTTCTGTATGGCGTTTTGATGGTTCTGTGTTCATTCCTTGGCGCAAGCTTTCAAGTCGGATCTTTTCCTGTACACAATTTGTACATTATAAACTACTGAAATGTTCTTTTACTTAGCAACCGGCAACTTTAACCTATCTCCAGCTCACCCACTAGCGTAATATTGTACATGTAAAGCTTATTTTAAAAAAAACGTCTCTTGCTCAAAAGTCATGTATGCTCGGTAATCCAACAACCACTTGTCTTACCTTCAATGTGCAAAATAATTTTGCATTCATTCCTATCTTCGCTATCAATCTTTAGTTTCTCCATTCTTTTTCTAAACGAAATACAATACATTACATTCATTCATTACAATATATTACATTGGGCACATTCACAATATATCCATTTTACATTATTCTGCACAATTGACGTTTTACTATTATTTTGCAATAACCATTTTTTCCTCTGTGCCCGCTTTTTTAATCAATATCTATATTCATTAAGCACATTTCATTCAAACAAACTAATTATTTAATTCATTTTCACTTACCTTTCTTTAGTTATTGCTTCCACAGAATACTTTAGCACACTTGGATCTTCACGCACAACAGGTCACAAGCAACTTAACGAATGAAAATCTCCAGCCAACATACACCCTATTCCTTTCTCTCTCTCTCTCTCTCTCTCTCTCTCTCTTCCTCTCCCTCTCACCTTTCGGTTCTTTCTCTCACATCATGATCAATGGAATAAAAAAAGCAGATGCCAGCACTCTAACAAAACATGTAGCCAACACTTCCTCCCAAAATTACTTTCAAGTAAACCACTTTTTTCCCCACACCTCCAGCCACATACATTACTTTTTCTTTCTTAGAAATCTTGCGCCTTTTCAAATTCGTTCTTACGTAATCCAGTCTTCGAAGACATCCCTGCATTAACATTTTTTTCCTTTCAACGTATCGTCATCCAGTCGTAATATTCGTCAATGTCAACTGCCATTGTACTCCATTTCTATATCTACACCTGCATACATTGGCTTTTTTTCGTTCTCAGAAATCTGAGGCCTTTTTAAATTCATTGTTACCTCATCCCACCATTAACATTTGCATTTCAAAGTGTTGCGTCATTCTTAACAGCCATTGTTCGTCATTTCTATATCTAGAACTACGTACAGTACATTTTCGTTCTCAAAAATCTCTGGCCTTTTCAAATTCATTGTTACCTCATCCCGGCATTAACATTTGCATTTTCAAAGTATAGCCATTTCCACTCGGCATTGTCAACCGCCATTATGATACATTTCTATATCTCCAGCTACATACATTGCCTTTTTCGTTCTCACAAATCTGCCAACTTTTCAAATTCATTGTTACGTCATCCCAGCATTAACATCTCCCTTTCAAAGTATCTCCTACCACTCGTCATTCTCAAGCCGCCATTCTACTACATTTCTATACATTACTCGTAGCCTTTTGTCCATGTTACACAATACCAAGAACACACCTGGTCTCTGATACCACAGCTGTTACCTAACCTCATTGTTCAAGCCCGTTGTTCCCCATTGTTCTTTTACTGCCTATGCTTTTGCGGGTAATGTAAGATTCCCAACTATTTCTACTTTACTTGATTCTTTAAATTTATTTGATTTTAAAAGTCTTGGGTTACATCTGGCGCACATTGTATTTTTTTTCGACGCAATTGTTTCGGGTTATGGTTTTCAGAATTCACTTTTAAAAAATCCTTAACAAATCTAAGCGCTGTTTAGAGACTCTAGATAAGAATTCTAACGATTTTTCATATAAAGACGTTTTGGACCACAGCCCTGTTGGATAATGTAATTCGAGATTTTTGTTTCAGAGTCGAACTCAAGGACATTTCAAAATTTAAAATATGAATAATTTTAAAATTTGTTTTCTCAAGTTTCCGCAGTGGGGGACTTCCCCATTGGGCTTTCAACAACTCCCCCGAAAGAGTTAGTTTCAACATTTATATTACTCATGCGTATTCTGAAATACGAATATAATAATAGCACTTCCTATAAATACTGTTCATGTTAGTTTGAGGTTACCCTAAAGAATACGGCACATTCTTAAGTAAAGTTATTGTTATTTTATATTTTTAGCACATGGGACACAATATATATTATTTATAATTTTTGTGAGACTTGATTTAGCCCCCTTCTCCGAGTAAAATCTTCTGAAAGAAACACTGCCACACCGTTTATAATGTAATTGAAGGCAAAATATTGATCTTCGTAATTCAATCATTTCAACTTCCGAAACGATTCTAGCATATTATGGAATTCCCAGATATCAAATTTCACTTAAATCAGATACTTGCAAATTGAAGTTTCGATCTGGCTCCATCTTACAGTTTTGGATAAAAATTTCTTAGCTTCATGCTGGAATCAGAGTTTATGGTGATTCATTGAGTACTGTAATCGTAGCGAAAAGGAAGAGCATTCGCTTGCAGCGCGAAGAGCACGCGGTTCGAGGCTTTCTCAAGTAAATATCTTTACTTTTTCTCTAGTAATGTGCAAATTCTATGTGTTATTGTATGCTTTTTATATGTAAATGAATGTTAGCGTTATGTAGCTTTTTGTTTTCTCCTTGATATTCTTCCTTTTTACTTCATTTATTTTTTTAAAAAAAGTTAATTTACTTGTTAAGCAGATTTTGTGTTGTATCTTTACATAAAAACAAACAGTATGAAAAAAAGAATAAATAAACAGTTGCATAACATTTACGGAGATGATGATGATAATAATAATAATACTTATTATTATTATTATTCATGAAGTGCAATGCACTTAATTTAAATAAATGAAGCAAAAATGAAGAATACGAATTAAAGAGCAAAAACCTGCACAGCAGTGACATAAAGCATACTGCACACTGTAATACATTATTTACTAGAGGAGAAGGAAAAATTAAGATGACAAGGACTCGAACCGCGAACCTTTCTTTTGCCAAGTGATCGCTCTTCCATTAATACTCTGCGCCAAGAAGAGTAATCGCAGAACAAGGCGTTTCGGAGATATCTTTCTCAGAGGTTTCAGACTTTTGTCCCCACTAGTGGAGAAACTATAAGCCATCATCACCTAAAATTTACACATTGCACACGACCTTTGATGCCCTTTAGTTGGAACCCAGTCTCACCCAGAAGCAATATGCGAATTAATGTTTTTGGTCAGGGAGATAAAACATAAGCACGGATTTCAACAGGATATATATAAAGAGAGAGAGAGGAGAAGAGGAGGGAAGATATGCAGTCCCATTTTCCAAATTGGGGGGGTCTAAATCAAACCAATCATACTAAATCATTCACATGAAGCTACTTCAAAAACATCACAAAGAAATGGCTTCTTAGCTGCTAGTAAAAGTTCATAATACCCTTGTCACTTCCATGAAAATAGTTTAAACTTCTGCAAATAAAAATGTTACGATTTTTTATCTAATTTTGATCGAAAGTTCTTCTAGGGGCAAGAGATTTATCCCTGGCAGGGAGGAAAAATAATTTGTCAGGGTGGGAAACTTTATGCAAAAGGTGGTCCCGGGCATCCCTCTGCTAATTCGCACACTGCCCAGAAGTAGGAATATCAGATTCAGATACCTTACTGCTAAGAAACTTAGCACACATGGGCCGAAAAGCTCTTTATTTAACAGGAAATCGCTCCTGAATTTCGAAATATTGCTACATTTGTATTAACGTTATGGCTGAACTGCACAAGTAGCAAATAGAGCGCGAAAACATTTTCCAAATTACAGAAAATTATTTTAAAATAAGATCTTACATCTTTGAAAGAAAATATCTTTTACAATGTGTTCTATATGTTTTAAAAATGATTTGAAAATCTCCAGAAATTCACCACTTGACAACATATTTTAATAAGCATTAGAAAGCAATTTTAATACAGAAAACGTGATTGTGTTGAAATAATTTTGAAAATAACGTTAAAAATAATTTCAAAGTTTTGTTTTTAAAAAATGTATGATTTGATTCTATTCCTTTTTAAGTCTTACTTAGTTTTTTTGGAAAAGAAGTAAAGGTTTTTGTAAAATAATTTGATATAACTGTTTTTAACTGCTTAGAAACAGTTTTCATTATTTATTTATTATTAAAGTATGATAATTACAACGGTAGATTATATTTCATAGATGAAGTATTTTGTTGGAAAATTATAGCATTGCACTGAAATAATACAAAAAGTCTTATTTGTAAATTTTGCAGTAGTGGGTCGTATAGCTTCCAAAGATGCTTGTTTAAAAAATATCTCATTTTTTGCAAAATTCATGACGTTTATGTATTAGTGTAATTTTCGGATTGTAAAGGAAGTCTAAACGAGATTAACGCTTAATAGGTATTATAGTTCATCTATGATTTTGACAGGAAGGTAGACATTATACAAGGTTCAACCGATGAGCTTGCTGATAAGAGCTTAGAGAGAGTATTTCTGACAGTGAGACTCACTTGACTATGACGTTTACAAGCTGACGTAACTCGATTACCCATGATCCCTTTCAGTTCAAGTGACGGCTGGCGCATCTTTAGCTACACGAATTTATTGAAAGTTCTCAATAATATGCAGTTTGGAAAAAAAGATCAAGAAGACAGGCGGTTTCGATCCAGCGATCTTCAGCGCAGAATGCCAGCACCTAGACAACTACACTAGAGAGTCATTGCTTTTTTAATTTACTTTTCGAATAGATCTAGTATTACTTGCTTACACACACACGTTCGCATTGTTCGTTTTCTTGTCTATTTCCTTTTTGTGATTTTCTATTTTGCCCGTCCTATTATCACACATTCAAACGTCTGTATCGTGCGAGAACTCTTTTGCAATAAATCTCCTCTTCATTGCTGCCACAGTCACTTGAAAATTAAGCACTAAACATGCGATATGTTCGGCAGGAGCTTAATTTTTCATACCGAGATTAGTTTCCAATATTCTCACCACGGCATGAGATTTACTTTCTTGAAAGATAGTACCCGTGAAATCTTGCGTAGCAAATTGTTTACTGAAGTATTTTTATTGGTACTTCGCATTGATTTGTATATCGTTAAGGTGATGTTCAGTAATAACGTTTACGCATTTATAAACTGAATTTCGAGACCAAAGTTGGTGTTTTATATCCATTAATATTTTCTTGAAAATATTAGTTTTTTATATATTTGGTTAGCTTTTCTCACTATTGTAAAACAAGTTATAGCAAGAAACGTGACACAATTTTAAAAAGTATAATTTTGCAGGAGGTACAAAGAAGTGACGTTTTACTTCAGATGCTAAATTCGTTAAACGGAAAAGTGACATTTGTGTTATCTACTCGCACCGATGTAGATAAGACTTGTGATACTTTTGTCAAATGAGAATGATTCTCTAATACTCTTTAACCAACACTACGAAAAAATTTAATGTTCAGTTATGTCACTTTTCTTGAGAAGTTGCAATATGCTCGTTCATACAGCATTGCTTTTTGTAACTTTAGCTTTTTTTAAAAAAATAAAGTATTAAAATGTGGCTACTATTACATGATGTCTAGTTACTTCCAACAGTGCACGGATTGAAATATTTTACGATTTCCAAGTACGTATGAACAAGGGCGCCCATCTTGTGATTTTCAGAGCGGGGGTAAGGTAAAGGGGCAGTTTTTCTATGATTTACTAAAAGTTATCTATAGGATAATCACGACAATATTTACTAAATTAAGGGCACAAAAACTGAAAAAGAACCATGTCATGAAGTACATTATACGTACCTTAAAGTATACTGGAAGTTGTTTGGAAATGCTTAAAAGAGTATAATAATGTTAATGACTTAGTAAACTTTATGATATTATTTATGGAATATTTGTTAAATGTGTCCCCTGCAAGAGAAACTCTGACCCAAAGTATCTGTACTGGTTTACTAAAGCCATTATTAGGAAACTCAAGGGAAAACCAATTTATCATATAAAACCTACATTCAAAATTAAAAATTCAAAACCCTACTATCAGGAATTGCGTAGGGAAGTCAAGGAATATATAAAATAGCCTATATAACCTTGAAGTCAGATTCTGTAAATAATATTAATAATGACCCAGGTCAACTGTGGAAATTTATTTAAAAAAAAAAAACATCTTCCCCCAAATATATTACAATTTGAAGGTCGAGATTTGTGTAACAATAAGGAAATAGTTAATACGTTTGCACAGTACTACCAATTAGAATTTGTATCCTCTTCTCAACTGTGCAGTAATTTAGATAATAATTCCAGGGGTTACGAAGGAATTGAAATACTGTCTGTTGACCAAATACATTTGAATGAAATAGGAAAGGCTATCAAGGATCTAAAACGACAGATCTGATGGCATACTCTCATACATAGTGAAATAATGTATTGATATATTTAAATATACCCTTTTGATTGCTTTCAACTTGACAGTAAAGACATGTATTTTCCATAACAAATGGAAATCTGCTTATAGTTTGTCCTATAACTATAACAAACAACAAACGGGAAAATACCAACCACAGGCCAATAGCAATCTTACCAGTCTGCGAAAGTCTCTGAACATATTGTATATCAACGAATTATTAATCATGTGAAGCCAGTTATCATGTGAAACTAAACAATAAGGCTTAGTTTCACAAAAATCCACAGTAACGAACCTTGCAATTTTTACAGATTTTATTGAAAACTCGTTTCACGAAGGAAAGCAAGTCGATGTGATTTACATTGATTTCGAAAAGGCATTTGGCAGAGTTAATCACAATGTAGTACTAGGTAAATTAAATCATTATCACTTCTCTCCATTCTTGATAGGTTCAATGTGCTGTAATCTAATTAATCGCAGATAGTATGTTCTATTTAAGGAATACAAATCTGTTGAATATACAGCACTGTCACGAGTCCCACAAGGCTCGAATCTTGGACCGTTCTCACTCCTCTTGCTCATTAATGACCCACCACAATTCATGCCACATAATGAAAAAAGTAGTGAGACAAATACCGTTTGCGTGAGTCTTCTCGGGGTTCTCCCGTTTCCTCCCATTTCAATCATCCCATCCCATGCGGCCTGAGCTAAAGTTGCCTAAAGGTCTTAAAAATTCAATTCAAGTGACGAAGTTTTATCATTCAGTACAAATAAAACGATTTCTCGATTTAATTATTAAATTCATAAGTATGCGTTAAGAAGGCCCGACTTAGTTAAAGATGTTGGTGTCACGTTGATATGAAATTAACATTTAATAGTCACATAACAAATATTACAAATGAAACTTTTAAAATGTTAGGATTCGTAATAAGGATGGGATGGAAGTTTAACATTTCTACAGTAGAGAAAATGTACTATGCTTATGTTCGTTAGAGAAAATACCTAGCATTTATGACCTATTATTTCTTAGGAAAATAATTCCAAATGGCTTACACTGCACAGACTTAGTATCACTGTTAGTTTCGTGTCCCGTCATTAAAAATTCGCGTAGGCAAAACTAGTCTCTTCCACTCCGGAAAGGCAAGGTCAATATAATGATAAAGTCACCAATCTGGAGAATATGTACTACCCACAATGAAATGTGTAGAACTTCAATTGAATTGGATGTATGTGATATGTCTTCGTCTTGCAAAGCATTTAGAAATATTGTAATAAAAATGTAAATGAGCATTTTAAATATCGACACTCTAATTGGGTTATAAAGCTTGTTGTGTTGACAATAAAATAGTAATAAATAACAATAAAAGTATAGAAAGAACATATTATGTAAACATTTTATTTTTGTTTTCTATCTTGCATAATATAATTTTCTCTAGCTAGGGGGGAGCGAGCGCCCCCTTACCCCCCTGATGGGCGCCCTTATGTATGAAGTATTCGTTTCAATTAATTATCTCTTCTTGTATTTAAGGAATATACAGTATATTGAAAGTAATGTTTCTGTTACATAAAAATAATTCCCGTATTTTGTTCCTCATTATTTCACATAGCAATTCTTACTTGAAACAGGTATTTCGAAAAAACAAGGTCTGTACTTATTTGGTATTAAGACATAATACTCATGCAGTAGAGTTACTGAGTAAATATTATAATAAAAAAGTGAACTTAGGTTTAATAAACACCTGCAATAATGCAACTTAATTACGTGAACGATGATTTAATGGCTCCGAAAAGATGTACAGATTTTTCAGTTGAACTATAGACCTTCTCCATTCCAGATAATATGTAGATCGGATGCAGTAATTTTATTGATTCATATATTCTATGGTCAAGACAAACTTCTAAAATAATTTCATGTTGATTCTGCTCGACACCTCATCATTTTAATTAACGATTTATTAATATTATTTTGTAATTCTGCGTTGTATTGTTAATCTTTTCATTAAGTTCATGTCCCGCTTAAATGACAGTTTCCCTAGACAAACATAACGGCCGTGAAACAGGAAATAAGGAAGTAGCCAGAAAGTTCTATTTATAGTACCTACTATTCGATTCAAGAACAGAAAAATGTCAGGAAACACGGCGTGAGCAGCATTGGAAATTATTCCACTTCATCAAAGCTAATTCATTTATTGCTTTCCTTAGTCAAAATCTGCTGCAAATAGTATTTACCTAAGTTTTTCTTCTTATTTTTCTGAAGATATTGCTGCTTGTTTTAAGATTTTAATTCACATTTTTTACAAAAATGGCTCGCTGCCAGTTACAAACCGTAGGGAGCCACGGGAGATTTTGAGACTGTATGAGTCATTACCTCATATTCACACATAAAGTAGTTTTTCTGGTAAACCACAGTAAACTCTTGGAAATATGCCCGTAAGCAGTGCCTTCTATTTCATATAGTACATAATTAAACGATCGGCAAACACGTGACTTGTTTAGATGCTACTAGCACACGAAATTCATTTCTGAATCGGACCAGAGCTAATCAGTGGAATAGCTCGGTTAGTACACTACTAGTCGTTCCAAATGCGTTTTTCAATACAGCTGAATATTTATAAATACACTGAAAAAATAATGCTGGGGTGCCAGAGTGTCGGATCACAATAGCAAATACGCTTGGAATTGTCTTTTCTTGTCAAAAATATTCTTATATTGTCATATCTATTATAATAAGTGTGTTAGAAACGATTATTGGAGATTAGGAAGGTAAGGTTCAGTTCTTTTCTTTTTATTATCCCCGATAGGACGCCGATGTTTTAAACGTTATCTTACGACCCTATTTACTATCATAACCGGAGTGTGGGTGCCAGGGGCCATACTTTTATTGTTAATCATATTTACTAGAATTATCGTTGTTGTAACGTTCATAGTTCATAGTTAAGATATGTGATGATTCAGCATAGGTGAAGGTTAAATTTACAATACTTTTAACTATATTAATAACAATAACATCTGAATCTCTAGGTTTCCGCCCGCACTATTTAAAACTGGTTGGCAACCCAGAAAACGCACCGTTAGCGGGTGAGCTCATGCGCAGTATTTTCTCTATAATCTCGCATAATGTTCATATCAACTTTGATGTGAATTCATCCAACCATATCAGAGCTATTTGAAAAAAAAATAATTCAAAATAGCTTTGCAACACTGACAATTGAGGTGCTTGGGGTAGGAGATACCCACAGTACTTTTCTATTGGATCGAATGTTTATGCAAACTTTATTAGGCATGCTCTAAACGGTATGAAAGTAATTCGAAATAATGTATTAATAAAATTATACAAAGTATCTCCATCGCCTGCCGAAGTACGTAAATACCAAGTCTGGTGCGGATATATACAACGGCATGGAAAAAATACAAAATAATAGTTTTGAAAATTGCTAACACTGATAAGTGTGGTGCATGGACGCATGGAGTCTCTCATCTCTACCAGTAACTAAAGGCCGAGTTTCGTGCGGATGCGTCCAATAATATAGAAGCAATTTGAAAAATTGAATTCTTGAAATTGGTTGGCAACGCCTCTCTGATCTCTCCCCGGTATCTAATATTAGGTTTGGCGCTGATTTGTCCAATGGAGTGGAAACAATTTGAAATTTTGATTTTTCAGAAAATAGGTTGGCAACTGTGGCACACAGAGTACTTCTATGATCTCACCTAGTATCCAAATGCCAAGTTTGCTGCCGATCTGTTCAATGGTATTAAAGCACTTTGAAATATTACTTTTTAAATTCATTGGCAACACTGACAACTGAGACGTCTGCGGGGTCCCGAGTACCGTTCTGTTCTCTCCCAGTACCTACCGGATTATCCCATAAGTAATGTCCCTTGTGCGATGACCCCTGCAATGACGCCATCTGGCGAGCCAATAATGAAGTAGAATGCACTGTCATAGCCAAGTCAAATAGGGCACTTGATTGTGCAGCAGTGTGTAGAAGGAGAAAAGTCTACTCTACGTTTTGCAAGTGTAGCTTCTGTTTGATCATGGCAGTGTCGGAGGAGCATATACGGCATGTCACGCTGTATGAATTTCACCAGGGACATCCAGCCAGTGCAGCGGCACGAAACATCAATGCCGTATATGATCGCCGTGCATGTTCGAAAGTGCCAGAGGTTTAGGTCTAGGGACACCAACCTCATCCATAAGCCACGAGAAGGGAGACCTGTGGAGTTGGTCAACGATGCTCTGCGAGCAGCGGTGGAGGATAATCCAATGCAAACTGTTGAAGAACTGGCCAGCGAACTCCCTGTCACCCATTCGACAGTTCATCGTCATGTGCAGGACCTTGGGTACGTGTTGAAACTCGAAAAATGGGTATCCCATGCGGTAACGCCTCACCAGAAGCAGCAGCGAGTTCACATTTGGAGTTCCCTGCTTACCCGGCACAGACGTGGGCCATTTCTGCACAGAATGGTGACGGGATGAAAAGTTGGTCCTTTACCATAACATTACACGCAAATAGCACTGGTACATAAAGGGAGGAGCGCAGGAACAGTCAAAACAGGATCTCCACCCCTGCAAAGTGATGTTGAGTGGTTGGTGGGATATCCATGTAGTAGTTTTGAACTCTTGCCACGTAACCAGACCATCAATACAGACGTCTACTGTCAGCAGTTTGAACGCCTACGAACTGCAAAGTTGGAGAAACGTCTTTCTCTGGTTAATCGCAAGATTGAGCTCATTCACGGTGATAACGCGCGGCCATAGATGGCAAGAAGGACCTGTGCTAAGATAAAGGAATGTGGCTGGGAGAAACTCCTAAACCCGGCGTGTTCACCAGATCTTGCACCAACAGACTACTGTCTTTTCGCAGCCTGCAAAACCACTCTTCCGTGAAAACACAGCTAAATGAGGATGACGTGCGACGAACAGTGACCTAGTTCTTTGCCTCCAAAACCGGTGACTTCTTTCAGCGGGGAATTCAACTGGTTGACAGATGACAGAGTGTTTTGGAGTCAGATGGAGACTATTTTCCTGACTAAAAGTAATGTTCAAGGTAAGTTATCGTTCTTTTCCTCGCGTTGTAAAAATTTGACATTACTTAGGGGATAAGCTGATAAATGCCAAGTTTGGTGCTGATATGCCCAATAGTATGGAAACAGTTAAAAATATTGATATTTCAAAAATTAGTTGGCAACACTGACAACCATGATGCCTGCGACGCCCGGAGTAAATGCCAAGTTTCCCACATAGTACAGAACGTCCAAAAATTGTACCGAAACGTCCAAATCAAAGAATGGACATTCCAGAGATCCATGTTTGGACATCCAAAACACGTGGAGACCACGGTGGCTCAATGATAGAGTGCTGACCTCTGGTACTAGGGGTCATCGGTTCGATCCCTGCTCACGCCATGTGGGCTTTGCGTGGACAAACCCCGTGTGCGTGGGTTTTCTCTGGATTCTTCTGTTTCCTGGGTCCTTCAATATCTACCCACAATGCCTCCACGTTTCCTAAAAGTAGCATCTTTTCAAATTTAAAATAGTTGAAACATGTTTTACTACCCAGTACCTGGAGAATGACCTATATATATATATATATATACATGTAGAGAGAGAGAGAGAGAGAGGAATGTGATTCCTCACATTAAAGAAAGAAAGTTCCTCTGACAAATTTTCGAAAGCTCCATAGTATCGGGGCTACAGGCGCTCAAAATGACGTCATATCTGGACAAGTATTGGTGAATGCAGGTTAGGGAAGATTTCTATGCTTGCCCTATCAACTCATTTAATTCATTAGCAATAAAATTGTTAGGTTGCAAAATCTCTGTATGCGGCATTCTCTCAATTAAAAACATTGCTTAAATAGATGTATTGGGTACTCCTTGGAATGTGATTTGCTAAGACGATACATCTTGAGTCATGATGTATCAAGCTCTGACGTCATGACGATCCCGCCCTAACTTTGAACGCCTCTAGCTCCGAAACTATGAGTATTTCGAATTTTTTTCATTATTGTTTCAATGCGAGGAATCATTCTGATGTTTGTCGGTGTAGTTTATAAACACAAAAACACTGAAACTACTGAACAAGACTATATTATTCGTAAAAAATAAATTACACGTAACAGTTTCAGTGTTTTTGATCTTAATTGCAAGACGTGCAACTATGTTTTGTTGTCAGTTTATAAACACAGTATATATAAATATAAATAACAGCCATACTCGATCCACTATTGGATGAGACCTCTCTCCGGAGCGAGAAGATTTGTCTACCGCTCCCACGCTGACCAGACGGGATGGGAGAGGAGAGCCTAAGCTCTCACTTTGATCGCAAAGATCTTTTATTCATAGAACAGCTGAACCAATTCCGTGTTGTCCAGTTCACTTGGTCCATCTCTAACAGAAGAGTCACATTTCTTCACGTGGACATCACTTTAGACAACAACACTCTCAATACTTCCGTTCACATAAAACCTACCAACCACATGCAGTATTTACACTACTCAAGTTCCCACCCTTACCACACCAAGAAAGCGACTCCTTCCTTTCTCCCTTGCACTCAGAGGACAACGCTTGAATTCCACCACTTCTGCTACTGAAACTTACAACCAACACCTCCAGGAAGTTCTAGTAAACCGTGGATGCCCAACTAAACTTATAACCAAACAGATTCGCTGTGCATCCTCACATGTTCAACGCACTCAAACCCAGAACCCGCCAGCGCCCAACCCACCGACTTTAATCACCCAGTTCCATTCTAGTCTAATCAAGGTCAAATAAATCTTACACTCTCATTTCCACATTCACCAATCTGACCCAGACACAAGATCAGTATTCCCCAGCAAACACAGATTAGTTTTTCAGCATCCTAATCTTAGAAACATCTTAGTCCGTACAAATCCTTCCTCGCAACCACGGCAAACCGGCGCCCATGCATGCTTGAGACTCAGATGTAAGACCTGCTCCATTTTCATCACTTCTCCCATAGTCACTATCAATACTGCTAATGGCTGGTACACCCTAAATCCCAAGGGTACATGCCACACCTCTAAAGTTATATACATCCTAACCTGCAAGTTCAGTGATGCCTTTTATGTGGCGGAAACAGGTGGTGCTCTGAATTTTCGTATTAACAACCATCGTCACTTTTGCACTATCAACAAACCCGATGCCCCAGTCTCCTCACACACCGAGTCCCACAACACCAATTTTGATTTATCTTTCCTGGTTGCCATAATCCATATTTTACCCCGTACGACCAGCACCTCAACACGCCGCTTGTGGGAGGGCGACTTTATTCATGGTTTAAGCGCGAAAATGTATGCTGGACTTAACCTTCAATAACTTTAACCCGTTTTCTATGCATTTTTCAACACTTTTCCTTCCACACTTCTATATCAAACTGGTCAGTTGTCAATTGTTCCACGCACCACACAGCAGTCAACTGTTCTCCAAACGATGTGCCGTCCGCTACGTGTCGCTACTGTCGTCCTAGTCTTTTGTTCTATCCACGTGTGTGCGTCTCTCCTCCTCTGCAGCAAGTCTACGGTATCAATACCGAAATATCGCAAGTACACTACATATTAGTGTTTAAGTGTGTATGCTTGCCTATGGAACAAGAGATGTAAGTATATCCGTTTCTTCTTATCATAAATTAGCATTATATATATTCTCAAATTGACGTGAATTTTATAAAAACAATTAAAAGACAGAACATGAGACGGGAAGTTTCAAAAGAAAGTCCAGAAATATTCTTCAGCTTTTGTTCCATTCCTCTTAATTAGAAATTGTAAACAAAGAAAAAATAACATAATGTGTAAACTTTCTTCTGAAAATGGCGTAAGTGTGGCGTAAGTCTCAAGGACAACTTATTTACCACTTCGTACAGCCTTACTTTATCTTTTGGTTATACTAATTTAATTCGTTACCAAAACCGAATTAATTTGGTTTCTGGGTTGCTTGCAAATGTTTACGGAATTTACATTCCTGTAAGTCTGGTTGCAAACCGAGGAAAATAACTACAAATTTTCATCAGCTAAACTACCCTTTTCGTAAAAAAGGGCTTTTCCTACGGGGAATGTTGACATTTACGTTTCTGTGTAACTTACTTATCCTGGAGGAAGGGAAGGAGGGAGAAAGAGAAAATCATGTTCGCCCAAACGATCTCTCTTAACACGAGGGGACAACCTTCATCCTCCTCCTTCTCTTCTTTCTCCCTGTCGATAGATCGATCTCTCTCTCTCTCTCTATAAGTTTACACACACAAACGGTTTCTTCGTGTTTCACAAGACGTGGTACAATCCACACTCTCTTTTCCTTTCGTTTCCAGTGAGCAAGAATTTTTCATGTACTGGTGACGTAAATTTTGGCCCTTATTCGTAATTTTAAAATTGGTTGTTTCACTTTCATTGTTGCAATGTTTTGATTATAGTTCATGAAAAAAAAAAGTAGTCCTATTGGTTCCATAAAATTGTTGTATTCCCTAAATGTAATTTTATTAGTATATTTCTAGACAATAGAAGCAGAATTAAATTGTTCCCTTTCTGATGAGGAAATGCTCTCTTTTAGTCAGAAAGCATGTCAATGTTATCCTAATTTTCATATTTTTCAGCTGTAGGGTTACAAAATTTGAATTTTAGCCTAAACGATGGGATTGAAATATAAATAAAATTCGATTTTTTCTAAAAAGGAAGAACAGTAAAGAAAAAACAGTTACAAAGAAAGTTTCTGAAATAAGGCAGCATCTTCTAAATTGGAAGAACTTCCTAAGCAACTCGAAGACTCGAGTTCGAGTCATATGAATTATAAGTGCAATAATTAGGCCAAGAGCTGGAGGTGGATGAAGAATCTCCTTAGCAAGCCATCATATACGTGTCAGTGTCAAGGTGCTTCTGGATAAATGAACCAAAGTACTGCGAATTCAACCCGCTGCGAATATCGAAACTCGCATTTTACCGATTCTCTATTCCCACCGTTATATGTGTATACAAAGAAACGGATGTAGAGTGTTACTTTTAATGATTTAAACTTCTTTTAATCAAATTTTACTCTGAGGCTGAAGATGAATGACATCGGCAAGGCTCAGAGATGGACAGAGGGCGACATCCTGAATGTCTACCTTTACTGCGAGGTCGTAGAGCTGACAACTCTACACCGCTAAAACATGTCAAGAAATAGTAACAGATGGTTCATGGATTCTCCTGGGGTAAAATATTCCGGAGGTAAACTAGTCCCTCATTCGGATCTCCGGGCTGGGACTGCTTCAGGGGGCTCTATGAACAGGATTAAGAAAGACCTTAGAATAGGAACGTGGAACGTACGAACATTATACCAAACGGGCGCCCTTCAGGTGGCGGTACACGAGACCGAGAAGTACGAGCTAGACATATTAGCGATACAAGAAGTTCGGTGGGAGGGTCAAGATAGTATCCCACAGGGCAAGTACACTTTCTACTACGGGGGAACACAGTCTCACGATTTCGGAACAGGGTTCCT